>JAKSZT010054556.1:1587911-1643090 GCA_026826555.1 Tolypeutes matacus
CTCCCCTCCCCTTCCCTTCCCCTAACCCCTTCCCCTCCCCTCTCCTTTTCTGTTCTTTCCTTTCCTTTTCTTTATTTTTGTCTTCTCTTCTTCTCTCAGTCATGGAAACTATAAGAAAGGAATTGCTTTAGCAAATACCATTCTGTGCTGAAATTAGCCTTGTTTATGAACAAATTCTGTCTCTAGGGGTTTTCTGAATTGTGACCCCAGGCTGCCTACTAAATGGAGCTGTGTAATGTTTGATTTGTATAGCACTGATACTTAGATTAAAAATATGTTTTCTTTCTTTAAAATATATATATATATATATATATATATATTCAAATTCCTTAGGAACTGCCAAACAGTCCCCCACATTGGCTATATCATTCCAGATTACCACCAATAGAGAATAAGCGTTCCTATCTCTCCACATCTTCTCTAACACTTATAGTTTCTCTGAGTTTTTAATAGTGACCATTCTAATAGGTGTGAAATATCTCATCGTGGTTTTGGTTGCATTTTCCTAATCTCTAGTGATGCTGAACATTTTTCCATGAGTTTTTCCACCATTTTTTATTTCTTCTTTGGACAGCTGTCTATTCAAGTCTTTTGCCCATTTTTAATAGGGAAGTTTCTCTTTTTATTGCTGAGTTGTAGAATCTCTTTACATATCATGGAAATTAAACCCTTGTCAGATAAGTGATTACAAAATATTTTCCCCCATTGGGTTGGCTGTCTTTTTCACTCTCTTGAAAAAGTTCTCTGAGGTGCAAAAGCATTTAATTTTAAGGAGGTCCCATTTAGCTGGTTTTTCTTTTCTAGCTCTTGCTTTGCATGTATGGTCCAAGAAACCACTACATACTGCAAGATCTTGAAGATATTTTCCTACATTTTCTTCTAGGAGTTTATGGTTGCTGCTTTTATATTTAGGTCTTTGATCCATTTTGAGGTAACTTTTTATACAGTATGAGATAGGGGTCTTCTTTCTTTCTTTCCTTTGGATATCGCTATCCAGTTCTCCCAACACCATTTGTTGAATAGATGTTCTGGCCCAGCTGAGTAGGCTTGACAGCCTCATCAAAAATCAGTAGATGTGAGGATCTATTTCTGAATTCGTGATTCAGTTCCATTGGTCAATCTCTCTCTCTGTATTCCAATATGATGCTTTTTTTTTTTTTTAACCTCTGTAGTTAAGTAAGATGCTTTAAAGAAGGAAGTGAAAGTCCTCCAACTTCATTCTTCTTTGATAAGACATTGTCGGGTATTTGGGGCCCCTTACCATTCCAAATAAATTTAATAATTGGATTTTCCATTTAGCAAAAAAGGTTATTTGTATATTTGTTGGAATTTTCTTAAATCTGTAAACCAGTTTGGGTAGAATTGACATCTTAACCATATTTAGTCTTCCAGTCAATGAACAAAGAATGTCCTTCCATTCTTTGTTTCCAGGAAACAGTCTTTTTCAGTTTCCTTTGACAATGCTTTGTAGTTTTCTAAATACAGGTCCTTATGTCCTTGGTTAAATTTATTCCTAAATATTTGAATCTTTTGGTTGCTATTATAAATGATATTTTCCTCCTGATTTACTCCTCAGGCTAGTTGGTCATCAGTAGTGTACAGAAACGCTATTGATTATTGTGTAATAATCTTGTATCCCACCACTTTGCTGAACTTCATCTATTAGTTCTAGAAGCTTTGTTGTGGATCTTTCAGTATTTTCTAGATATAGGATCATATAATCAGGGAATAAAGTTTTACTTTTTCCTTTCCTATTTGGGTGCCTTTTATTTCTTTATCTAGCCTAATTCCTCTAGCTAGAACTTCTAGCACAATATTGAATAACAGTGGGGACAAAGGGCATCCTTGTCCTATTCCTGATCTCAGTGGAAATTCTTTCAGTCATTCACCATTGAATACAATGCTAGCTATAAATTTTCATATATGCACTTACCATACTGAGAAAGCTTTCTTCTACTCCTGTATTTTGAGTGTTTTTATCAAGAAAGGATGCTCTATTTTGACAAATGCCTTTTCTGGATCAATTGAGAGGATCATATGATTTTTCTTCTTCAATTTATCAATGTAGTTTATTAAGGAAATTGATTTTCTTGTTTTGAACTACACTTGCATACCTGGGATAAAACCCACTTGATTGTGGTGTATAATTCTTTTAATGTGCTTTTGGATTTGGTTTGCAAGTATTTTGCTGAGGATTTTTGCATCTATATTCATTAGAGCAATTGGTCTGTAGTTTTCTTTTTTTTCCCCCATAATATCTTTATCTGGTTTTGATACTAGGGTGATGTCAGCTTCATAGAATGTGTTTCATAGCATTCTTTCCTGTTTAATATTTTGGAAGAGCTTGAAAAACATTGGTATTAGACTATCTTTCAATGGTTGTTAGAATTCACCTGTGAAGGAATCTGGTCATAGGCTTTTCATCTTGGAGAGGTTTCTGATGATTGTTTCAACCTCTTGTGATTGGTTTCTTGAGGACTTATATTTCTTCCAGGGTCTGTGTAGGTTGTTCATGTGTTTCCATGAATTTATCCATCTTATCTACATTTTCTAGTTTTTTGATGTACAATTGTTCATTTTATTCTCTTAGGATCTATCTTATTTCTGCAGGGTCAGTAATCTCTTCCCCTGATTTTATTCCTTTGTGTCTTCTCTTTTTATCTTTGTTAGTCTAGCTAAGGGTTTAGCAATTTAGTTGATCTTCTCAAATAACTGACTTTTGGTTTTGTTGATTTTCTCTGTTGTTTTTATGTTCTTGATTTAATTTATTTCTGCTCTGATATTTAATATTTCTTTCTTTTGGCTTGATTTCAGATCAGCCTGTTGTTCTTTTTCTAGTTCTTCAAGCTGTGCAGTTAGATCTTCAATTTAGCTCTTTCTTCTTTTTTAATGTAAGCATTGATGACTATAAACTTCCCTCTCAGCACTGTTTTTGCAGTGTCCCATAGATAGATACATTGTGTTCTCATCTTCATTCTTTGCAAGATATTTACTGAATTCTCTTGCAATTTCTCTTTGACCCACTGATTATTTAAGAGTATGTTTTTTTAATCTCCATATGTTGTTGAATTTCCCCTTTTCCTTCCATTATTATTTGCAGCTTCATTCTGTTATAATCAGAGAAGTGTTTTGTATGATTCTCATCTTTTTAAACTTATTGAGACCTGTCATGTAACCCAACGTATGATCTCTTCTGGAGAAGGATCCATGAGTACATGAAAATAATGTATATCCTGCTGTTTTGGGGTGTAATGTTCTAAAAATGTCTGTTAGATCTAGTTCATTTATTATATTATTCAAGCACTGTTTCTTATTGTTTTTCCACTCTGTTTCTTTACTTTTTATCCTCTGTCCAGATGTTCTATCCAATACTGAGAATGGCATGTTGAAGTCTCCAACTATTATTACAGAGATATCTATTTCTCCCTTCAGCTTTGCCAGTTTGTGCCTCATGTGTCTTAGGGCATGCAGATTAGGTACATAAATATTTAGTATGGTTATTTCTTGTAGGAGAAATGCCCCTTTTATAAGATAATGACCTTCTTCATTCCTTAGAACAGTTTGCATTAAAATCTATTTTGTCTGATATTAGTATTGGTACTCCAGTTGTTTTTTTGGTTACTATTTGCATGGAATATCTTTTCCCAAATTTTCACTTTAAACCTGATTGTGTCCTTATGTCTGAGGTGAGTCTTTTGTAGGTAGCATATAAATGGCCAAGTTTTAAAAGCCATTCTATCAGTCTCTGGCTTTTGAGTGCAGAATTCAAGCCAATAATATTCAATATTATTAACTGTAAAGGCATTTATTATTTTATCCATTTTAATCTTTGGCTTTTTGTTGTCATATCTTACTATTGGCTGTCTTTTTACCCTTTATTTACTCTTCCTAATAATCTTCATTTCTACACTCTTCTCCAAATCTCTTGCCCTCATTTTTTACTTTCAGGCTGCAGCATTCTCTTTTATATCTCTTCTAACTCTGGTGTTTTGGTAATATAATCTCTCAGTTTTGTCTGTGAAGACTTTAAACTCACCCTAAGTTTTGAAGGACAGTTTTGCCAGATAATTTGTGGCTGGCAGTTTTTCTCTTTCAGTACCTTAAATACAGCATACCACTTTCTTCTTGCCTCCATGGTTTCTGATGAGTGGTCAGCACTTAATCTTATTGAGGTTCCCTTGCAATTGATAAATGCACTTTGGGGCATTGCAACTGAGCATAGATTATCGTTTACATGGTAGTTTGCATTCTCTCCCACACAATTCTGTAGTTTAAAGGAAGATATATAATGGCATTTATCTGTCATTGCAGTATCATTCAGGATGATTCCCAAATCCCAAAAAGCTCCCGTATTACACCTGTTTATCCCTCTTCCTACTCCCAGAGCCTCCAGTGGCCACTGTCTCCACATTAGTGTTGTAACTTCTTCCATTGCTAGAATCACAATAAGTTTATAGTAGAATATCAGTTAGTGCACTCTAGTCCATAGTTCACTCCCCAATGCTGAAGATCTTGGGATGGTGATGTCCGTTCCACCTATAATTGAGAGACAGCTTTGATTCCTTACACCCAACAGTTGGGACTTTCTTGCTTGTAGTTGTACACTCTCTTGTTTCCTTGCTATGGTGGTTTTCAATCTTCACCTCCTTGTTAGTTATCCTCGGTGAGTCCAATGAACTAGAGTGTAGGTGCTGCAACTCCCCTGAGGCTCAGTGTCCAGGTGGCACATGGATAGCCTGAAGATTCAAGTCTCTTTTACATAAACCTTCCAAGTCCAGCACCAAGAACAGGTTCAAATAGAAGGGACAGATGAGCCATATATAGGGAAGACATAACGGAGTCCACCTCTATCATTCTCAGGATCATAAACTCCAAAGTAGGGCGCACAGGCAAGGCACCATACTCCAGAGCTATCTGCCCTGACCATAGGACCTGGGTGTCCCCAGAGCCCTCAGGAGCCCCACTATTTGGAGTAGTATCCGCTTTGGAAATCTATGAGGTCCTGCTGAGATGTGCATGAGCATTTCCTCCGGTATGATCTCCCGACTCATTTTGAGGTCTCTTAGCCATATAAACTCATTTGTCTTTACCTTTCTCCCTTGTTTTTGAAGATTTTTTTCCAGTTGCATTGCTAGATGGTGGTTGGTAGTAATCCTTCAGTGCCAGGGAAGCTCATCCCCAGGCGTCATGTCCCACACTGGTGGGAATGTAATGCATTTATATACTGACTTTGGCTTTGAGAGAGGCCACATTTGAGCAAAAAGGTGGCCCTCCGGAGACAACTCTTATGCACCCAACAGCCCTATGCTAAGTTTCAATTTCAAAAGCAAAGGCTCACAAGCATCATCATCAATATCAAGGTCCCATCAATGGATGATCCTCCTTCACCGGTCATTTCCCCTGCACTTGGGGGATTGTTGCTACTCCATTAGAGAACATGGCTGAGCTCTGCAGGATGGGAATTCAATAGTCTCTTGGTTATTGTGTGAATCCACCCACTGTGACAATGCCCCATGAACATTTGAACACATTTATATACCTTAAATGTACATCCAGGTGAACTTCCTCCTGTGTATCCTCCATCACTGACACCCCACACCAATGATCCTCCTCTGCCCCAGTTGTAACCCTTCCGTGATCCACAGCTTATTCAAAACTGAAGCCAATAAAACAGCCAAATACAATTGATAGGAAAATTCAATAATGATAGATTTGAATATAAGAAATAAAATACATAATAATTTAAAAAACTAAAAATAACATAATATTTAAAAATTGGGATACTAAAAAATAATGAAAAATATTTAAAACAATTTTTTGACATTTTGCCTTTCATCAATGCACTATCAGTTCTCTTGTATGTACAGTGACATTTTCCTCAATTTATTCCCCACTGACTTACTTTTTTCATTTTGTTTCCAAAGAAGTTTTAGATCACAGTAAAGTCACATACAGAATACAAGGGACTCCCATATACCCAATACCCTCCTCCTTTTCCCCCATCCCATATTAATACCTTTTATATACGAATGGTATATTTGTTACAACTGACATACATATAGTGAAACTTAGCTACTAACCACTGTCATTGGTTTACATTATGGTTTACATTTTATATTGTATACTTTTATAAATTTTGATGGTATTTAACATGGTCTGTGTCCATCACTGTAAGACCATGTAGAACACTTCCATGGCCCACTATACACCCCCAATTCTATCTATTCTATTCTTTCCTCCCCTCGTCTCAGGGTCCATGGTGACCACCCAGCTTCACTCCTTGGTTGGCAAGGTTCATAGTTACTTGCAACAACACTGAGATTGTCACACAGTGGTTTCTCCTCCCCTATTAGGAACCACCCATGCTCTTGAGAGACTCCCACGCTTCTGAGAACATATCGGTCCTCCGCAGGATGGGAGTACAACTCCTTCCCACTCATTATGTGGGTTTCGACCCACTGATACAACACATAGGACAAATGATCACTCGCACACTCCCTAGAAACCTGCCCCATGTATGCCCTGTCTTAAATGCCCCCCTGATCCAACACCCTAAACCAGTAACCCTTCCTTGTCATGTTGCCATAAGAGTGTTCCCAACTTTGTACTTTAAACCATATACCTGCCAATCTCCAGTGTTCACCTAGTCCTCCCCTAACCTTCCTCCCAGTTCCATGGGCCATCCAACCCACCTTTTCCATTCTACCCAGCTGTCAAACCTGTACCACCCAACTAAATACTTTCACTACATTCCTGTCATATCCCTTCAATGTCCAACTGCCCACTTCCACCTTATCATAGATTATGCCCATAAGGATATTGGCTTACAACCTTCTCCCTCTATATTTCCTGTAAACCTATCTTCCAGACAATAGCTCTCTAAGTCTGCTCAATTTGCTTAATTCATATCAGTGAGGTCATGTAATATTTGTCCTTCAGTTCCTGGCTTGCTTCACTCAATATGAGGTCCTCAAGATTCATCCATACTATCCCATATGTTAGCATTGTATTCCTTCTTACAGCTGAGTAATATTCCATTGAATCCATGTACCACATTTTGTTTATCCATTAATCTGTTGATGGACATTTGGGTTGATTCCAACTTTTGGCATTAGTGAATAATGCCTCTGTGAACATTAGTGTGCATATATCTGTTTGTGACCTTGTTTTCAATTCTTCTGGGCCTATACCCAGCACTGGAATTACTGGATCATATGGCAGTTCTACAGTTAGTTTTTTGAGGAACTGCCAAATTATTCTCCACAGTAGCTGGACCATTCTACATTCTCAAAAGCAGTGGATGTGGGTTACTATTCCTCCACATCTTCTCCAATAGTTGTAGTCCTCTGCTTTTTCAATAGCTTCCAGTCTAATGGGTGTAAGAAGGTATCTCACTGTAGTTTTGATTTACATTTCCTTAATAGCTAGTGATGTTGAGTATCTTTTCATGTACTTTTTAGCCATTTGTATTTCTTCCTTAGAAAAGTGTCTTTTCAAGTTGCTTGCCCATTTTTTAAATGGGTTGTTTGCCTTTATATTTTTGAGGTATAGGATTTCTTTATATATGCTGGCTATTAGGCCCCTATCAGATATATGGTTGCCAAATATTTTCTCCCATTGGGTAGGCTGCCTTTTTACTTTCTTGATAACGTCCTTTGAAGGGTAAAAGTTTTTAATTTTGAGGAGATCTTATTTATCTATTTTTTCTTTCACTGCTTGTGCTTTGGGTGTGAAGTTCATGAAATCATTTCCCATTACAAACTCCTGTAGCTGCTTTCCTACACTATCTTCCAAAATCTTTTTGGTCTTGGCTCTTATATTTAAATCTTTCCATCTTGAGTTTATTTTTGTACAAGGTGTGAGATGGTGTCCCTCTCTCATTTTTGGATATGGATAGCCAGTTGTTTAAGCACCGTTTGTTGAAGAGGCCATTCTCTCCCAGTTGAGTGGGCTTGGTGACCTTGTAGAATATCAGATGATTGTATATGTGATGATCTATATCAAAACTCTCAATTTGGTTCTATTGGGTGGTAGGTCTATGGGGAACCACCAACCCCAGGAGTTGCTTTCCCCTTGAAGTCCCATTTATCTCTAGAACTTAAAAATATGAACATTAAATGAAGTATAAAGAGGATAAAATTAAATCACTCAAATAAAATAAATTCTACTCTGGGTTTATTAAGAATACAGTAAGGAAAAATATCTGAAGCCAAACTATGTTACTGAACTATTTTTTGGTAATACAGAAACTGAATGTTTTACCCATTTACATATATCCATCAGTCTTCCTCTTTTCAATATTTCTCTTATTTTTTCCTACACTGCTTTCATTCTATTGCCAAAATAAATGTTAATCAATAAATATGCAGTTACTTTATGCCCAATTAAACTGTAGCAATTAATAAATATACATTTCCAAAAATGATAATCACACTACTTTCCTAAATCAATTCAAAGAATTTAAAGAAAATATGACTAAAGATACAAAAGGTATTAAATAAACACTGGGTGAACATAAAGAACAATTTTAAAGCCTGCAATGAAATGTAACAGACTTTATGGGAATGAAAGACATGATGGATGAGATTAAAAATATATCAATGACACATGAAAGCTGATTGGAATGGCTCAAAGACAGAATTAGTGATTTTGAAGACAAACATCTGAACTAGAAAAGACAGAGCAGAAGGAGAAGAGAATTTAAAAAATGGAACTGGGCCTCAGGGAACTGAATGACAATGTAAAACACACAAACATATTTATTATAGGTGTCCCAGAAGGAGGAGAGAATAGAAAAGGGGCAGAAAGTATATTTGAGGAAATAATGAGCAAAAACTTATGAAAGACATAAATATCAATATCTAAGTGGGACAACACATTCCAAACAGAATAAATCCGAATAGACCTACCCCAAAACACCTACTATTCAGCATGAAAAATATCAGAGATAAAGAAAGGATTCTGAAAGCAACAAGAGAAAAGCATATCATCACATACAAGGGAAACACAATAATATGATGAGTGCCAACTTCTCATCAGAAACCATGGCAGTGAGAAGAATGTGGTATGGCATATTTAAGGTACTGAAAGAGAAAAACTTCCAGCCAAGAATTCTATATCTGGCAAAACTGTCCTTCAAAAATGAGGGTGAGGTCAAAGTATTCAAAGACAATCAAAAACCGATAGTGTATGCTACCAAAAGACTAGAATTACAAGAGATACTAAAGGGAGTGCTGCACTCTGAAAAGTAAAAACAACAGCAGAAGACAAGGAAAAGGGTGTTGAAATGAAGAATATTATGAAGGGTAAATTAAAGGATAAAAAGACAGACAATAGCATGATATGACAACAGAAACACAAAGGACAAAATGGATGAAGTAATGCTTTTACAACAATAAAACTGAATATTAATGACTTGACCTCTGCAATCAAAGAACAGATTGATAGAATGGATTTTAAAAATGATATATATATGTAAGGACCCAACCAAAGTTGTACGTGAAAGGTTGAAAAAACATATTCCATGAAAATAGTAACCAAAAAAGAGCTGGAGAAATGATACAAATATAGGACAAAAGAGATTTTAAGTGCATAACTGTTATAAGGAATGGAGAAGGTCATTATATATTAATAAAAAGGTCAGTTCAAGAAGAAATAACTATACTAAATATTTATGCTCCAACCTGAGTGCCCCAAGATATATGAGGATCACACTGGCAAGCTGAAGGGAGGAACAGATGTATCTACATTAATAAATGTACCCAAATAGAGGGGTCCTTGAGGGCTCTGGGGACACCCAGGCCTTATGTCAGGGGAATAGCTCCAGAGCTTTGTGCCTTATCAGGGGGCCCTACTTTGGAATCTGTGCTCCTGAGAGTGACATAGTTGGACTCAAATATGTCTTCCCTGCACATGGTCCATCTGTCCCTTCTATTCAAACCTATACATGGTGCTGGAGTTTGTAGGTGTACATCCAGAGACTGGAGTTTTTGGGCTGTCCATGTGCCAGCTGGGCCCGGAATCTCAATGGAGCTGGAACTGCTACTCTGCAGCTCAATGGACTCACCCAGGACACCTGGTGGGGAGATGATGATGGACCACAGCCATCTCAGGGAATGGAGAGATTCTGCAGTTGAAAACAGGATAATCCCATCCATCTTATCCATGGGATATAAGCCCCCTCTCAATTGGAGTTGGAGTGGACATCACAATCCCAGACTCCTAAGGGTTCGGGGAAGAGCTATGGACTAGAGTGGAATTATTGGCATTCTGTTATAGATATATTGTGATTCAAGCAAAGGAAGAAATTCCACATTAATGTGGAGCCAGCAGTCAGTGGACGCTCTGGGGGCAGGGAGAGGGAAATGCAGTTCTAATACAAGGACTTTTTTGGGACTTGGGAATTATCCTGAGTGACATTGCAATGACAGATATAGGCCATTTTATATTGTCATACAACATCCAGAACTGTGGGGGAGACAGTGTGGTCTACAATGTGAACTATGGTCCCTGCTTAATGGCAAAGCCCCAGAATGTGTATATCTTTTGCAGGTGATGTGCCGCAATAATGAAAGATGTTTATGTGGGAAGTTGTGGGAGATGTGGGAGGTGGGGCATATGGGAATCTCTATAAATTTTGTATAACATTTATGTAATCTAAGTATTTTAATTTTAAAAATTTATTGAAAAATAATAATTTTAAATGGAGACTTTAATACCCACTCTGTATTGGACAGAACATCAGAACAAAGAATAAAGAAAGAAACAGAGAGATTGAATAATACATAAATGAAGTAGACCTAACAGGCATCTCTAAAGCATTACACCCCAAAACAGTATGATATACATTCTTTTTAAGTGCTCACGGATCATTCTCCAAGGTAGATCATATGCTGGGTCACAAGACAAATCTCAATAAATTTAAAAACACTGAAATTATACAAAGCATATTCTCTGATCATAACAAATGAAGCTGGAAATCAATAATGGATGGAAAAAGGGAAAGTTCAGAAATACATGGAGATTAAACAACACACTAAATAATCTTTGTCAATAAAGAAATTGCAAGAGAATTCAGCAAATATCTCAAGACAAATGAAAATGAGAACACAACATATCAAAATCTATGGGACACTGCCAAGGATGTGTGGAAAGTGAAATTTATAGCCCTCAATGCTTACATTTAAAAAGAAGAAAGAGCTAAAATTGAAGATATAACTTCACACTGGGAGGAACTAGAAAAAGAACAGCAAACTAATCCCAAACAAAGCCAAAGTAAAGAAATAGTAAAGATCAGAGCAGAAATAAATGAAATGGAGAAAAAAAGATCAATAGAGAGAAGCAAGAAAACCAAAATTTGCTTCATTGAAAAGATCTATAAAATCAACAAACCCTTAGCTAGATAGACAAAGAAAAAAAAGAGAGAAGAAGCTAATAAATAAAACTAGAAATAAGAGGGAGGCTATTAAAACTATCCCCATAGAATTAAGAGAGATCATAAGATGATACTATTAATAACTGTATACCAAAGAATTAGACAATGTAGAGGAGATGGACAGATTACTAGAAACACATGAACCACCTACACTGAGCCTAGGAGAAATAGAAGACCTCAACAAACCAATCACAAGTAAAGAGATTGAAACAGTTATCAAAAACCTCCAAAAGATGAAAAGTGTGGGACCAGATGGCTTCACAGGTGAATTCTAGGAATCATTCAAAGATGATCTAATATCAATCTTACTCAAGCTCTCCAAAAAATTGAACAGGAAAGAATGCTACAAACTCATTCTATGAAGCCATCACCTAATACCAAAACCAGATAAGATACTATGAAAAAAGAAAATTGCAGACCAATATCTCCAATGAATATAGATGCAAAAATCCTCAACAAAATACTTGCAACCCAAATGCAAAATCACATTAAAAGAATTATACAGGAGGAGCAAGATGGCATTAGTTTAGGTGGGCACTCACCATCTCTTTCCCAGAGGACAGTTGATTGGTGACAGGATCCTGCCCAAGTGGTCTGTTCTGAGAGCGAACAGAGTGAGAATCTTAGGGACATAGACCTGGAGGGAGCTGGACAGTGAGGTGGATTGCTTAAAATAAAATCGTGAGTTTTTCCCCAGCTGGCTAATCCCCACCCTCACGGCAAAGAGCTAGCGAGCCCCTATTCCTGCTGGCAATCCAGGAGAAGGGAGCATTCTCCCAGAGTGGGAGGGTTCTGGCAGAAGGTGGAGTGGGGTTTCCTGTCTCTAGGTTTGGCTGTCTGGATCCCCTTGCAGGTTCGGGAGCAAACTAGTGAGCTTGAAGCAGCACCTAGCTGAGGGGAGAGGTGAATATGCTGAGGAAGTCTTATTTACCTAACCGCCCTGTAATAGTAAGCTTGGATCAGGAGGGGACAGAGTTAGCCAATTTTATTGTTTTGCGCGGATGAGTATGAGAGTCTCAACTCCCCTGCGGAAGCCATGCAGTGAGAAGTGTTTGATAAATTTAGGGTGCCCTTGGCAGAGGGGGTGGTCTAGAAGAGGACTTCTTTTGGGTCCCTTCTTTCAACAAAATAAATAAATAAATAAATAAACAAACAAATAAATAAATAAATAAATAAAATAGAAGGTTACTAAAAAGAAAAACTAACTTTGTTTAATTGCTAAAATATTCCCCAAACCTGCAGGTAGAAGCCTGCAGGGCAATTGTTTGTTGAACGCAAGCAGGCTGAGAGGCTCCACAAGTGCCCAAGAAGGAACGCTGTTCTTTCTTAGATTTGTTTGACAGCTTGTTTGTGTGTTTGTTTGGTTTTTCTTTGTTTTTTTGTTTGTTTGTTTGTTTGTTTGTTTCTTGCTTTTCTTTCCTCTTTTTTCCCCTCCCTTTTCTTTTTTCTTTTTTTAAAATTAGGTACTGCTAGCTTGTTTCTTCTTTACTGTGCTTCTCCTTCCTTGATTTCCCATTCTCTGTGAATACTGATTTTGTCTACCAACGCTATCTCTTTTCCTTCCTTCATCTTTCTACCTTCTGCTTTCTGTTGTGGTTCTTACATTCCACATTTTTTCATTAGTCCACAACTTCATGGGTATCAATTTCTATCCTGTCAATTCTGTTTTATTTTTTAAAAACTAATTATTAACTTTTTCCTTTCAGCCCTCTCTTTACTCTTTCTCTCTCTTCATCATTCTGGCCTTTTAAATCATACTATATACTTTCCTCTATTTGGTTTCCCATTCCATTGTAGGTATTCCACTTTTTCCCCCTATTACTCTACATTGCCTACATGAGTTAAATATCCATTTTACCAAGTCATAAGGCTCCTCTTCTAAGTTTTATCAATAGTACTATTATCCTTTTTCCTTTCTAACCTCTTTCGATTCCTTGGGTCCTAATAATTTTCCTTCAAGGGAACATAGGAAAAAGCAAGGAAATAGAACAACAAGAAGAAAGTGTCAAAGAGAAACTTTAGCACACACACACAGAACCACCAGCTAAATAAAACTCTAGAGCAGAGACAGAAACTAATCAACTGAATAAACCCATCAAGATAAAATTATGACCAGAGGGCAACAAAATATTACAAATCATACGGAGAAACAGGGAGATATGGACCAGTCCAATGAACAAACTAAAAACCAGGAAGAGATGCAAAGCATTGACCAACTAATCAAAGCTGCCCAAACAAATATAATGGACCAACTTAATGAAGTGAAGTAAGAAATTAAGGATATTAAGAAGACACTAGGAGAACATACTGAAGAAATTGTAAACATACATAAAAAGATAATGGATACGATGGTGATGAATGGCACAATCCAAGAAATCAAAAAGACACTGGAATCACATAACAGCAGATTTGAACAGGCAGAAGAAAAAATTAGTGATGTGAAAAACAGTATATCTGAAATCAAACAGATAGTAGAACAGATAGATAAAAAAGATAGAAAAAATCCAGCAGGGACTTGGGGATTTAACTGACAACACAAAGCACGCAAACATATGCATTATAGGCATCCCAGAAGGAGAAGAGAAGGGAAAGGGAACAAAGGAGTGTTAAAGGAAATAATGGCTGAAAACTTCCAAACCCTAATGTACATGTCCAGGAAGCACAACACACCCCAAACAGTATAAATCCCAAAAGGCTTACTCCAAGACATGTAATTATCAAAATGTCCAATGCTCAAGACAAAGAGAAAATACTCAAGGCAGCAAGAGAAAAGAGAACCATCACATACAAGGGAAGCACAATAAGATTAAGTACTGGTTTCTCAACTGAAACCATGGAGAAAAGAAAACAGTTGTATGACATAGTCAAAGTACTAAAAGAAAAAAATTCCAGACATGAATTCTCTATCCAGCAAAACTGGCATTCAAAAATGATGGAGAGTTCAAAATATTCACAGATAAACAGAAATTAAGAGAGTATGCCAATAAGAAACCTACACTTCACAAAATACTAAAGGAAGTTCTATAAGTTGAAAGGAAAAAACAGGGAAGAGAGAGTTGGAGGAGAGTGTAAGAACAACTAAAACGACAAAAAGAGAAATAAAAACAACATATGACATACATAAACCCAAAAGAAAATATGGCTGATGTAAGAAATTCATTGAGAATAATAACACTGAATGTTAATGGATTAAACTCACCAGTCAAGATACACAGATTGTCAGAATGGATAAGGAAATATTATCCATCTCTATGCTGTCTACAAGAAACTCACCTTAGACCCAGAGATTTAAAGAGGCTGAAAGTGAATGGGTGGAAAACAATTATTCAAGCAAACAATAACCAAAAAGGGGCAGGAGTAGCTATCCTAATATCAGAAAAAATAGACTTTAAATGTAAAACTATTTTAAGAGACAAAGGTGGACACTATATTAATAAAAAGGGTAATCTTTCAAGAAGAGAGAACAATCTTAAATATTTATACACCTAATCAGAGTGTTTCAAAATACATGAGCCAAATACTGGAAAAGCTAAGTGTAGGCATAAATGTCTCTACAATTATAGTGGGGGACTTTAATACACCATTATCACCATTAGACAGAACATCTAGATAGAGAATCAATAAAGAAACAAAGACTCTCAATAATACAAAGAGGACCTGGACCTAATAGACATATAGAGAACACTATACCCAAACACAGCAGGATATACATTCTTCTCAAGTGCATATGAGACAACATGCTAGGCCAAAGAAATGAATTCAGAAAGATTGAGATTATACAAAGTAATTTCTCTGACCACAATGGAATGAAATTGAAATCAGTAAAGGCCAGAGAACCAGATTAGTCACAAAGATGTGGAAGTTAAACAAAACACACTTAGACAAACACTGGGTCAAGGAGGAAATCTCAAAAGAAATCAGTAACTACCTTGAAACTAATGAAAATGACAACACAACATATCAGAACCCATGGGATGCAGCAAAAGCAGTCCTGAGAGGGAAGTTCATAGCCATAAATACACATATTTAAAAAGAAGAAAGAGTTAAAATTGAAGACCTAACTGCACACCTGGAAGAATTGGAAAAACAACAACAAACTAATCCCAAAGGAAGTAGAAAGAAGGAAATAACAAAGATTAGAGTAGAATTAAATGAAATAGAAAATAAGAAAGCACTAGAAACAATAAACAAAACCAAAAACTCATTGTTTGAGAAAAGCAATAAAATTAACAAGCCCTTAGCCAGATGAACAAAGAAAAAGAGAGAACAGATGCAAATACACAAAATAAGGAATGAAGAAGGGGATATCACTACTGACCCTACAAAAATAAAGAGTATCATAAGAGGATACTTTGAAAAATTATATGTCAACAAGAATGATAATTTAAAGGAAATTGACAAATTCCTAGAAACTCACAAACAGCCTACATTGACGAAAGAAGAAATAGATGAACTCAACAGTCCAATTACAAGTAAAGAGATAGACTCAGTCATCAAAAACCTCCCAACTAAGAAGAGCCCAGGACCAGATGGCTTCACAGGTGAATTCTACCAAACATTCCAGAAAGAGCTAACACCAATCCTCCTTAAGCTCTTCCAAAAAATAGAAGCAGAAGGAACATTGCCTAGCTCATTCTATGCTGCCAACACCACTCTAATACCAAAGCCAAACAAAGATACCATAAAAAAGGAAAATTACAGACCAATTTCTCTAATGAATCTAGATGCTAAAATCCTCAAGAAAATACTTGCTAATTGCCTTCAACAACATATCAAAAAGATTCTACACCATGACCAAGTGGGTTTCATTCCAGGTATACAAGGATAATTCAACATAAGAAAATCAATCAATGTAATACACCACATAAACAGATTGAAAGAAAAAAATCACATGATTATCTTTATAGATGCAGAAAAAGCATTCAACAAAATACAGCACACTTTCCTGACAAAAACACTGCAAAAGATAGAAATAGAAGGAAACTTTCTGAACATGCTAAAGAGTATGTATGAAAAACCCATAGCTAACATTATCTTCAATGGTGAACTCTTAAAAGCCTTCACTCTAAGATCAGGAAACAGACAAGGATGCCCATTATCTCCACTCCTATTTAACATTGCCTTAGAAGTACTTTCTCGAGCACTGAGGCAAGAAAAAGATATAAAAGGCATCCAAATTGGAAAAGAAGAAGTAAAAATTTCATTATTTGCAGACAACATGATCCTATACGTAGAAAGCTCTGAGAAATCTACAACAAAGCTTCTGGAACTTATAAAGGAGTTCAATTACATCGCAAACTATAAGATCAATGCTCAGAAATCAATAGAATTTCTGTACACCAATAATGAGCAATCTGAGGAGGAAATCAAGAAAAAAATACCATTCACAATAGTAACTAGAATCAAATATCTAGGAATGAATTTAACTAAAGATGTAAAGGATTTACATACAGAAAACTACACAACACTGTTAAAGGAAACCAAAGAAGACTTAAATAAATGGAAGAATATTCCCTGTTCATGGATAGGAAGACTAAGCATCATCAAGATGTCTACCCTACCCAAACTAATCTACAGATTTAATGCAATCCCAATAAAAATCAATACATCATTTTTTTAAGGATCTGGAAAAACTAACTATAAAATTTATTTGGAAGGGTAAGAGGCCCAAATTGCCAAAGACATAATGAAAAAGAAAAATGAAGTTGGAGGTAACACACTACCTGACTTTAAAACATACTACAAAGCTCAGTGGTCAAAACTGCATGGCATTGGCACAAGGATAGATATACTGAACGATGGAGCCAAATTGAGAGTTCTGATATAAATCCTCGCATATACACTCATCTGATATTCAACAAGGCTACCAAGCCCATTCAGTTGGGAGAGAATGGCCTCTTCAACAAGTGGTGCTTGGAGAAGTGGATATCCATACCCAAAGAATAAGAGAAGAACACCACCTCACACCTTATACAAAAATCAATTGAAGATGGATCAAAGATCTAAATATAAAAGCCAAGACCATAAAGACCTTGGAAGATTATTAGGGTAGCATCTACAGGACGTTTTTAAATAGGAAATGGTTTCATGAACTTCATACCCAAAGCACAAACAAAAAGAGAAAAAATAGATAAATGGGATCTCATCAAAATTAAAAACGTCTGCTCCTCAAGGGACATTATCAAGAAAATAAAAAGGCAGCCTACCCAATGGGAGAAAATATTTGGCAATCATATATCTGATAGGAGCCTAATATCCTGCATATATAAAGATATCCTACACTTCAAAAATTAAAAGACAAACAACCCATTTTAAAAATGGGCAAGTGACCTGAAAAGACAATTCTCCAAGGAAGAAATAGAGATGGTGACAAAGCACATGAAAAAATGCTCAACATCGCTAGCTATTAGGAAAATACAAATCAAAACTACAATGAGAAACCAACTTACACCCATTAGAAAGGCAGCTATTAAAAAAACAGCAGACTATAAGTGTTGGAGAAGATATGGAGGAATGGGAACCCTCATCCACTGCTGGTGGGATTGTGGAATGGTCCAGCCACTGTGGAGGATAGTTTGGAGGTTCCTCAAAAAAAAAAAAAAAACTAACTATAGGTCTTCTATATGATCCAGCGATTCCACTGCTGGGTATATATCCAGAAAAACTGAAACCAAAGACATGAACAGATATATGCACACCAATGTTCCAAGTGGCATTGTTCACTAGTGCCAAAAGTTGGAGTCGACCCCGATGCCCATCAACAGAAGAATGGATAAACAAAATGTGGTACATACATACAATGGAATATTACTCAGCTCTTAGAAGGAATAAAGTGCTAACACATGGAACAATGTGGATGAATCTTGAAGACCTTATGTTGAGTGAAGCAAGCCAGGCATTGAAGGATGAGCAGTACATGACCTATCTCATTTTCCTATTAATTGTATTTGGCTATTGTATTGGCTACATCTGTAAAGATGCTTTTGATCACAGAAGGGTTACAACTCAGGTGGGAGAGGATCATTGGTGGGGGGCTAGGGATGGGGGGTCATGGGAGGAAGTCCACCTGAACATACATAAAAGGTATACAAAATTGTTCAAATGCTCATGGGGCATGGTCACAGTGGGTATAGAATCACTCAATAAATGAGAGAACACTGAATTCCCAGCCTGGAGAGCTCTGCCACATTCTCCAAGGGAGCAGCAACAGTTCTCCATGTGCAGGGCAGTGTCTGGCTAAGGAGGACGATCAACTGATGGCCTCTTTTTATTGATGACTAGCCTTATGAGGCTTTGATCTTGAAACTGAAACTTAGCCTATTGTTATGGGTTGTCTAAGGGTTGCCTCCTGAGAGCTTCCTTGTTGCTCAAATGTGCCCTCTCTCTAAGCAAAACTCAGCATATGAATGCATTACCTTCCTTCCAGTGTGGGACACAACTCCCGGGGATGAGCTTCCCTGGCAATGAGGGATTCCTACCTAGTGCCAACTGGCAATACAATTGGAAAAAGACCTTGAATAAAAGAGGGAAAAGGTAAAGACAAATGAGTTCATATAGCTAAGAGACTTCAAAGTGAGTCGGGTGGACATCCCAGAGGCAACGCTTATGCACATCTCAGTAGGACATCATAAGCTTCCAATGTGGATATCACCCCAAATAGTGGGGCTCTGGAGGGCTCTGGAGACATCCAGGTCCTATATCAGGGCGGATAGCTCTGGAATTTTGCGCCTTATCAGTGGGCTCTATTTTGGAATCTGTGCTCCTGAGATTGACAGAGTTTGACTCAAATATTTCCTCCCTGCACATGGTCCATCAATCTCTTCTATTCAAACCTATCTGTGGTGCTGAAGTTTGTAGGTGTACTTCCAGAAACTGGAGTCTTGGGCCTGCCCATGTGCCAGCTAGGCCTGGAATCTCAGTGCAGCTGCAACTCCTACTCTACAGCTCAATGGACTCACCCAGACACCTGGTGGGGTGATGATGATGGAAAACGGCCATCCCAGGGAATGGAGAGTCTGCAGTTGCAGGCAGGATAATTCCATCCATCTTATCCATGGGATATAAGCCTCCTCTTACTAGGAGGTGGAGTGGACATCACCATCCCAGACTCCTCAGGATTGGGGGAAGAGCTATGGACTAGAGTAGACTTACTGGTATTCAGTTATAGACATAATGTGATTCAAGTAATGGAAGAAATTATAACACTAATGTGGAGCCAGTGGCCACTGGATGCTTTGGGTGCAGGGAGAGGGAAAAGCAATTGTAATACAGGTGCTTTTTCAGGAGTTGGGAATTATCCTGAGTGACATTGCAGTGACAGATATAGGCCATTTTACATTAGCATATAACATGCAGAACTGTGTGGGAGTGAATGTGGTCTACAGTGTGAACTATGGCCCATGCTTAGTGGCAAAGCCCCAGGATGTGTATATCCATTGCAGGAGATGTGCCACACCAATAAAAAAAGTTTGTGTGCGAGGTTGTGGGAGGGGAGTGGTATGTGGGACATATGGGAATCCCTATAATTTTTGTGTAACATTTATGTAATCTAAGTATCTTTTAAAAAATAAAAATAAATAAATAAATAAAATAAAAATAAAATGAATGAGTATATACAAAAAATAAAAGAATTATACAGTGCAATCAAGTGGATTTTATTCCTGGGTTTCAAAGGTGGTTCAACTGAAGAAAATCAATTAATGTAATAAAACACATCGATAAACTGAAGAACAAAAATCACATGATCCTCTCGATTGATGCAGAAAAGGCATTTGACAAAATACAGCAACCTTTCATGATAAAAAAAAAAAAAATCAAAAAAGATGGGAATAGAAGGAACCTTTCTCAACAGGGTAAAGTGTATAAATGAAAAGCCTACAGCTAGCATTTTACTCAATGGTGAAAGACTGAAAACTTTTAGACAAGGATGTACGCTGTCACCATTGTTATTCAATATTGTTATTCAATACTGTGCTATAAGTTCTAGCTAGAGAAATTAGGCTAGATAACAAAATAAAAAACACCCAAATAGGAAGGGAAGAAGTGAAATTTTCACTATTCACTGATGTTATGAGCCTATATCTAGAAAACCCAGAAATATTCCCCCCAAAATGACTGGAATTAATAGAGAAGTTTAGCAAAGTGGCAAGATAGAAGATTAATGTGCAAAAATCAAGAGCATTGGGAAGCAGATGTAGCTCAATGATTGAGTGCTTGCTTTCCATGTTATGAGTTCCTGGTTTCAATCCCTAGGCCTGGTACCATAAAAAAAAAAAAAAAAAGCATTTCTATAAACTACAGATGTGCACCTGAGGAGGAAATCAGGAAAAAATTACAATTTATAATAGTAACTAAAAGAGTAAAATATTTTGGAATAAACTTAACCAAGGACAGAAAGGACCTGTATTCAGAAAACTATAAAACATTGCTGAAATAAACCAAAACTGACTAAACAAGGGGAAGCACACTCCATGTTCAGGGAATGGAAGACTAAATATTGTTAAGATGGCAGTTCTTCCCAAACTGATTTTCAGATTCAATGCAATCCCAATAAAATTCCCAACAGTTTTTTTTTTTTTTTTGCAGAAATGGAAAAGCCAATGATTAAATTTATGTGGAAGGTAAGGGGCCCAACAGTCAAAAAGTTCTTTAAAAAAGGATAATAATATTCAAGGATTATCACTTCCTAACTTAAACAAATTTCTTAGCTACAGTGATAAAAACCTCATGGTACTGGCATAATGACAGAAAGATTGACCAATGGAACCAAATCAAGAACTCAAAAATAAACCCTCACAGCTACAGTCAAATAATTTCTGACATGACTGTTCAGCCTACCCATCTGGGCAAGAACAGTCTATTCAACAAATGGTGCTGGAAGAACTGGATATCCATATCCAAATTAAGAAAGAGGACACCTATCTCACACCTTATACAAAAGTTAACTCAAAATGAATCAAAGACCTAAATATAAAAGCTACAACCATAAAACTCCTAGAAGAAAATGGAGGAAAAGATCTTCAAGATCTTATTGTAGGCATTATTTTCTTAAACCTTACAACCAAAGCACGAACAACAAAATAAAAAATAGATAAATGGGACCTCCTCAAAATTAAATACTTTTACACCTCAAAAGACTTCGTCAAAAGGGTGAAAGGCAACCGAATCAATGGGAGAAAATATTTGGCAATCACGTACCCAATAAGGGCTTAATATCCATGATTTATAAAGAGATCATACAAATCAACAAAAAGACAAACAGCCTGATTATAAAATGGGCAAAAGACTTGAAAAGACAATTGTCCAAAGAAGAAATACTAATGGCAAAGAAACACATGAAAAAATGTTCAACATCACTAGCGATTAGGGAAAAGCAAATCAAAACTACAATGAGATATCATTTCACACCTATTAGACTGACTGCTATTAAAAAGCCTGAAAACTGTAAATGTTGGAGTGGATGTGGAGATATAGGAACATTTAATTCACTGTGAGTGGGAATGTAGAATGGTACACCCACTGTGTAGTACACATTGGCAGTTCCCAAGGAAGTTGAATATAGGTTTATACCAGAAGAATGGAGAATTGAGACATGAACAGACATCTGCACACCAATGTTCATATAGTCGCCATTCATGATTGTCAAATGTTGGAAACAACCCAGGTGTCCATCAACTGATGAAAGGATAAACAAATTGTGGAGTATACACTCGATAGAATATTATGCAGTGGCAAGAAGAAATGAAGTCGTGAAGCATATGACAACAGGGATGAACCTGGAGGATATTATGTTAAGTGAAGCAAGCAAGACACAAAAAGAAAAATACTGTAAAGATTATGCTAGTATGGATTAAATATATTGTGTAAACCCATGAAGTTAATAATTAGAATATAGGTCACCACAAAATAGAAGGAGAGTAGAGAATGGAAAGCTATGGATTAATATGTGCAGAACTGGTAAAAAAAAAAAAAAAAAAAGGTTGTTGATAAATCTTTGGAAATGATTAGAAATGGTGAAAGCACACCATAGTGTTTGTAACTAGCAGAGCCATTATTTAGGTATAAAAGTGATTCTTTTAAAAGTCTTAGGAAAGCTTTAAAAAATGTAATATGGAACTGTGTAAGACAGTAAAACCTCATCTAAAAAATGAATATGGGTGATAATTGCGTATATAAGATTGGTTTTAACAAACTATAAATACAATTAACTAAAGAAAAGGAAACAGAATAGCATCTATGTATGCCAGAGGAAGCATAAGGATACTGAGCTGATGAGTTTGGTTTGGTTAATTGGTTTTGGGTTATAAGTATTATTATTATTATTACTTGAATAATGAAAATGCTCTAAAAATGAAGAGATGAACGTACAACTAAGTGATTACAATGAATACCACTGATTGTACACTTTGGACTGATTGATGCTTTATTTTAATATGTATCAATAAAATTGATTTGTTTTTTAAAAAAATGGGCAAATGACTTGAATAGACATTTCTCAAAATTTGATACAGGAATGGCTAAAAAGCACATGAAAAGATGCTAAACATCATTAGCTATTAGGAAATAAAATCAAAACTACACTGAGATACTATTTCACCCTCACTAGAATGGTAACTATTAATACAACAGAAAATTAAAATGACTGAGAATTTGTGGTGAAATTGGAACATTCATTCATTGCTGGTGGTAGTGTAAAATCGTGCAGCTGCTGTGGAAGACAGTTTGGCAGGTCCTCAGAAACTAAGTGTGGGATTACCATATGACCTGGCAATCCTTCTACTAGGTATATACACAAAAGAATTGAAAGCAGGAACTCAGTTATTTGTACACTGATGTTCTTAGTGGCATTATGCACAATTACCAAAAGTTAGAAGCAACCCAAGAGTCCATCAACCAATGAATGGATAAACAAAATGTGGCATATACATACAATGGAATACTATACAGCATTAAAAAGGAATGAAGTTCTGGCTCATGGAACAACATGCATGAACCTTGAAGGCATTATTTTGAGTGAAAGAAGCCAGACACAAAAGCACAAATATTGTATGATCTCACTGATATGAAATAATTAGACTAAGCAAACTCACAGAGTTAGAATCCAAAATATAGATTACAGGGGCTGGATTGGGTATAAAGAATTAAGTTAATGCTTAATTTGCTCAGAATTTGTATTTGGGTTGACAAAAGTTTTGGAAATGGATGGCGGTAACAATAGCACAACATTGTGAGTATAATTAGCAATGGATTATATATGTGAATGTGGTTAAAAGATGATATTTTTGGTCATATATGTGCTACTACAATAAAAATTAAAAGATAAAACAGTACTGTACAACACAGTGAACCCTATGGTAAACAATGGACTACAGTTAATAGTACAATTACAAACATTCTTTCATGAATTATGTACCACACTCATACAAAGTGTTAGCAATAGGGTGATATATGGGGGGAAAAATCCACCCTAATGTAAACTATGGATTATAGCGAATAATACAATTATAATATTCTTTCATCAGTTATAAGAAAGGTACCATGCTAATGCAAGTTTTAATAAATAAGGGGTAAATGGGAATACTGTATTTTTACATGATTTTTCTGTAACCTAAAATTTCTGTATTAATTTTTTAAATTATAGATAAATAATATGGACCATAGTGTCAAGGTTATCCACTAAAAATTTTATGCGACATATTCCTTCTCTGCAAAATAAAGGGTTAATCGAGATTTAGGGCTGAAACTAAATAAGAAAAATCATTTAAAAAATAATCCTTAAAAATGTGTTAGCATCTCTTCTGAGAACATGGCAATGTAGAGACAGGGCTCACCTCTCTTCTAAAAATAGCAAGAGGAAAGGCAGAAATTTCCCCAAAAATAACTGTCCTAGAGGCTTGCAGTCCAAGGAGTGTTGGCCACTATCCAGGACGAAGCAGGACTGGGAGATGGAGAAGCCAAAACAATAACTGTTTAAGTTACACAACAAGTGCCCATCCCCCAACCTCGAGGCAAGTACTCTCAGTACAGACTAGTTGGCTGCCACTGACACAGAGGGGAATGGAGATTTTTCCTCCCTGGGGAAAGAGAGGGCATGGCTGAGGGTGAATACAGTTTCTGATCAGCATCTGTGTACCATGGGACCTGGCTCTATATCAGGGTTCTAGCTGTCCCTGAGGGGGAATACCTACAGGCATTATTTCAGCACCAGGTGGAGGCTGGAGAAAATACACTCCCCTCAAAGGCTGCCAAAGATCACCACCTGCTGGCAAGCCAAGAAAATGCACCCCAGAAATTCTGAAGTGAGGAAGCAGATGTAGATCAAGTGGTTGAGAGCCTCCTTCCCACATACGAGGTCCCAGGTTCGATCCTGGGTGCCTCCTAAAAACAAACAAATGGAAAATTAGCTCTCATTACAGAGCAGATGTAGCTCAGTGGCTGAGTGCCTGCTTCCTGGGTTCAATCCTGGGGTCCTCCTGGAAAAAAAAAAAAAAAAAAAAAGAGGCTTTATGGCATCTTTACTGTCCCTCTCCCAAGGGCCTTGGAAATTGATCTGTACCTGATTAGTGGGTCCCTGACCCTGTTTTCATCAGTTATACATAGGCAATTTTAAAGACTAGAATGATTTGAACAAAGAAAAAAAGAGGAGCCATAACACAAAGCCAATCAACATCAAAAACCTAAGCAAGTGAGAAAAACTGATCATCAGAGTAAACTCACCATCATAATCAGATGCCTAGACATTGACAATATATTACAAGCCATACTAAGAAAGAGTAAGATATAGCCCAGGCAAAGGAACATATTAGAATGTCATATGAAGCACAGGATTTGAAGCAACTAATCAAGGATGTTCAAAGAACTCTCTTAATGTAATTCAAGGAGTTGAAGGAAAATATGGTTACAGATATAAAGGATACTAAGAAGATGCTGGACAATCTTAAAGAAGAATTTGAAAGCTTGAACAGAAAAATAACAGAAACTATGGGAATGAAAAACACAATGGATGCGATTAAAAGTACATTACAGATATCCAAAATGGCAGAGTAGGGAACAGCAGGATGCACTTTTCCCCAAGAAACTTTGGGAAGGATATAGAATAAGTGGAACCAAGTGATAAACAGGATTCCTAACACAAAACCAAACAAAAATGAAACCCTAGACTGGATAGAGAAACTAACCAACAGAATAAGCCCATCAAAGTACATGGATGCCCTAGACATCAGCAAAAAATTACAAGCCATACTAAAAAACAGGAAGTCATAGCCCAGTCTAATGAACAAACTAAAAAGCAGGAGGAGAAACAATGTGGAACAACTGATCAAGGATGTCCAAATAAATATCAACATACTGAAATGAAGGAAGAGATAAAGGTTATCAAGAAGACACCAGGGAAACATACACAAGAAAATTGTAAACATACATAAAGAGATAACAGATCAGAGTATTTCAGGAACATGGCATCAGAATAGGCAGGCAGGGCTCAATTCTCTCACAAAACAATGGAAAAAGGGCCAAAAGCTGTTCAAGGGACCTGCTTTGGTGGTCAGCAGTCCAGGACAGTGCTATACAACTCCCAGGAGAGCAAAGAACAAAGAAACAAAGAATCCAAAATAAATAATGTGAGTTACCAAGCTCCTGCAGCAACCAGGAAGGGCTCCCATAACTCACACCCAAGATATATAGCTTGGATAAAACTCCTGGCTCACTGCAGCTGACTGAGATGGAAACACATATTCCTCTCTGTCAGATGCTATGAATGAAAAGAGAGTGGCAGTCTGGGAGGGCTTTTCTTCAGTGAATTCAGCCAGCAGAGCCCAACTTGAATCTCAGCTCTGGCCAGACAAAAAAACACCAAATCAGAGACTGAAAGAAGCACCTCCTTGGAAAAGTGTGTCGATGAGTGCTATCTGATGGCAGGTCTTGAAACTGCAAGGAAAAAGCTGCTTTTAGCACTCTCTTAACCCAAAGTCCTGGGAGAAAATGTGCACCCTATTAGCGAGTTCCTGGCATGATTTTGATAACTTAAGCTAGGCAATTTTTAAAAAAGATTTACTTATTTATTTCTCCCTCCTCCTCATTGTTTTGTGCTGTCTGCTCTCTGTGTGTTCTTCTGTGTCTACCTGCATTCTCTTTAGACAGCACTGAGACCTGATCATGGCATATTCCAGTGTAGGAGAGACGCACTCAATCTCTTGTGCCACCTCAGCTCCCTGGTCAGCTGAGTCTCTTATTGTCTCTCCTCTGTCTCTTTTTGTTGCATCATCTTGCTGTGCCAGCTCTCTGCACGGGCCAGCACTCCTGGGCAGGCCACTCTCCTGGACAGGCCGCTCTCCTGCATGGGCCATCTTGCCTTTCACCAGAAGGCCCTGGGAATCTAACCCTGGACCTCCCATATGGTAGATGGGTGCTCAATTGCTTGAGTCACTCTGTTTCCCCGGGGGCAATTTTAATAACTTAGAATAAGTTGAACCAAATATCAAAGAAGAGTTGTCAAAAAAATAAATAAATCAAAAATAAAAAACCATAGGCATGAAAGAGAAATTGGCCATCAGAGTAAATTTTGTCAGCATATTCAGATGCTTAGACATAATAAAAAAATTACGATCCACACTAGGAAATGGGGAGATATGGCCCAGCCAAAGGAACAAACCAAATATCCTGAAGAGATACAGAATTTAAGACAATTAATCAGTGATAACCACACAACTTTCCTAAGTCAATTCGAATAATAATAAGAAAATACAACTAAAGAGATAAAGGATATTAAAAAGACACTGGGTGAGCATAAAGAACAATTTGAAAGCCTTCAAAGAAAAGTAACAGAACTTACAGGAATGAAAAGTATATACACAAAAGAACTGAAAGCAGTGACACAAACAGACATCTACATACCTATGTTCATAGTGGCGTTATTCATGATTGACAAAAGATGGAAACAACTCAGATGTCCATCAACTGATGAATGGATAAACAGAGGGTGGTGTATACCCAGAATGGAATATTATGCACCAGTAAGAAGAAATGAAGTCATAACAGATATAACAACATGGATGAACCTGGAGGACATTATGTTGAGTGAAGGAAGCCAAACATGAATGGACAAATATTGTATGACTACACTATCTGCACTAATTAAATTGTGTAAATCATGGAGTTAATAACTAGAATATTGGTCAACAGAAAATAGAATGACATTAGAGAATGGGAAGCTGAACATTAACCCGTGCAGAATTAGTAAAAAACGTGGTTCTTAATCTTGGGAAGTGAATAGAAAATGTAAAGCACAACATAGTGTTTGAAACTAGAATACTATTATAGGAGTATAACAGAGCTTGCAAACATAAGTCTGAAGTCATGTATATTACTAGAAGGAAAGTTAAAAAATGTAACATGGGACTGAATAGCACAGTTGAACCTCAAGTAAAATATGAGTATGGATGATATTGCATATATATGATTGTTTTTACAAAATATAAATACAAATAAAATGAAGAGATGGAAACAGAATAGCAGCTATGTACAACAGTGAAAGTACAGCAATACTGATAGGTGATAAGGTTTTTTGTTTGTTTGTTTATTATTATTATTGGAGTAATGAAAGTACTCTAAAAATGATGGAAGTGATAAACACACAATTGTGATAATACCAAATACCATTAATTGCACACTTTGATGGATTTATGCTATTAATATGTATCAATAAAATTGATTTGATCACAAAAGTAACAGACCTTACAGTGATGAAATGCACAATGCAAAAAATGAAAACTATACTAGGAATATGCGCAGTGCCTAAGCAAAGGAGGACAAATATGCCAGGCCCTTGATACTGATGCTTCTCCTTATGAATCTCATTCTTGTGAAATTGAAACTTAGTCTAGTACTATAAATTGCTTAAGACTTACATCCTGAAAGCCTCCTTGTTGGTCAAATATGGCATCTCTCTCTAAGCCAAATTCAGCACATAAACTCAATACCTTCCCCCCAGCGTGGGGTATGACTCCCAGGGATGAGCCTCTCTGGCACTAAGGGATTATTACCAAGTGCCAACCACTACCGCATTTGGAAAAATACCTTGACCAAAAGGGGTCATTATTAAATACAAATGAGATTTTATAGCTAAGAGATTTCAAAGTGAGTTGAGAGGTCATTCCAGAGGTTATGCTTATGCAAGTCTCAGGAGGATCTCACTGACTGCCACAGTAAACAGTGCCTCAAGCAGGGGGGCTCCTAAGTGCTCTAGAGACATCTAGACACTATAAGCAGGGAAGACAATCCCAGGAATTTGGTACCCTGTCTGTGGGCCTTACCTTGGAATATATGATAACCTATCCCCTCAATGTATTGGAGTTAGACTCATTTATATTTTTTGTTACACATGGCTCTTCTACCCTTTTATTTGAACCTAAAATTAGCACTATAGCCAGTATATATGTGTCTCAGAGACATAAATCTTCTGGCTGTTCATATGCTGTTTAAGCCCTGACTCTCAGAAGAGTTGCAGCCAACACTTACTTTCCCATTCATCAGATTTGCCCGGGACAACTAACAAAAGGATGATGATGGACAAGGCCCATCCAAAAAAAAAAAAACAGTGTCTACAACTGCAAATAAGAGAGTTCTATCCATCTTCCCCATGGGATCTAAGTCCCTTCTCAATCAGAAGCAGAGTGGGCATCACCATCCCCAAATCCTCAAGACCAAGAAATGAACAAATATAATGGGGGAATGCATCTATAGAGTAAGGTAGATTTATTATTCTAGTAATGGAAGAACTTGTAACACTGATATAAAGGCAGTGGTCAACAGAAGTTCTGAGGGGAGGGAGAGGGAAGAATAGGTATAACATGAAGCATTTTGGGGACACTGGAATTGTTCTGCATGACACTGGAATGATAAATATAGAGCATTACACATTTTGTCAAAACCTGTAAAATGGTGCAGTGCAAAGTGTAAAGTAAACCATAATGTAAACTATACACGAGGGTTAGTAGCGATGCTTCAATAGGTGTTCATCAATTGTAACAAATGTAGCACACCAATGATAGATGTTGTTAATGGGGAAATGTGTGGAAAGGAGATGGGCTGGGGTATATGGAAATTCCCCTATATTTTTTATGTATCATTTATGTAATCTAAAGCTTCTTAAATAATAATAATAAAATATATTAGAGGCATATAAGAGCAGATTTAACAGGTAGTGGAAAGAATTAGCGATGTCAAAGACAGGACATCTGAAATCTCACTGATAATAGAACAAATAGACATAAACAATGGAAAAATTTTAGCAGGTACCCAAAGTACTTACTGACAACATGAAACTCACAAACATATGCAGTATGGGCATCCCAGAGGGAGAAGAGAAGGGAAAAGGGACAGTAGGAGTGTTTGAGGAAATAATGACCTAAAATTTCCCAACTCTTATGAGGAACATGGATATACATGCCCAGGAAGGTCATTGAACTCCAAGCACAATAAATTCTAGCAGACCTTCTCCAAGACACATACTTACAGGATTGTCAAAGCTCAAGAAAAAGACAGAATCCTTAAAGCAGCAAGAGAAAAGAGATCCATCACATATAAGGGAAACACAATATGATTAAATGCTGGTTTCACCTGAAACCATGAAGGTAAGAAGGAAGTGGGATGACTTAGCAAAGGTGATGAAAGAAAAAAAAAAACCCTGCCAACCAAGAATTCTGTATAGAACAAAACTGTCACACAAAAATGATGGAGAATTCGAAATACCCACAGATAAACAGAAATTGAGGGAATTTTTCAGCAAGAGTCTGGCCCTTCAAGAAATACTGACAGGAATTCTGCAGATTGAAAGGAAAAAACAGGAGAGAGAGGGTTGGAGGAGAGTGTAGAAGGGAAGATTATTGGTAAGAGTAACTTAAAGGATAAAAATAAAATATGACATATACAAGCCTAAAGAAAAAATGGCTAAAGTAAGTACTGCCTTTAGTGTAATAACATAGAATGTTAATGGATTAAACTCTCCAATCAAAACATAGATAGGCAGAATGGATAAGCAAATATGACCCATTGATATGCTGTCTACAAGAAATTCCCCTTAGATGCAGGGACACAAGCATGTTGCAAGTGAAAGGTTGGAAAATGATTTTACATACAAACAGTAACCAAAAAGGGCACAAGTAGCTATACTAATATTGGGCAAAATATACTTTAAATGCAAAATTGCTGTAAGAGACAAAGAAAGACACTACATGTTAATAAAAGGGTTAATCTACCAATAAGAAAGAACAATAATAAATATTAATGCACCTAACAAAGGAGCCCCAAAATACTTGAGGCAATTACTGGCAAAATGTAAGGGGAAAAAAAAAAAATGCCCTTACAGTCACAGTGGGGGACATCCATACACCATTATCATCATTAGACAGACTATCTTGAAAAAGGCTTAATAAAGAAACAGATCTTGCATTAGAGGAACTAGAACTAATGAGCTTATACAGAACATTACCCCCAAAAGCAGCAGTATTTACATACATCTCAAGTGCTCATGGAGCAATCTCCATGATCACAAGCTAACTCACAAAAGAAGTCTCAATGAATATAGACATATTGAAATAACAAAAAGCACTTTCTCTGATCACTGTGGAATGAAACTGGAAATCAATAAAGAATGGAGAACCAGAATAGGCACAAATATATAGAAGTTAAACGATCAATGAGTCAAGTAGGAAACTACCAGAGAAATCAGTAACTACCTCGAAGCAAATGATGATGAGAACAAAATGCAACAAAATTTATGGGATGTAGCTATATTAGTTCTGAGAGGGAAATTTATAGTCCTAAAATACTTACATTAAAAAAGAAGAAAAAGTTAAATTAAGAACTAAATGCATAACTTGGAGGAACCAGAAAAAGAACAACAAACTAATATCAAAGCAAGCAGAAGGAAAGAAATAACAAAAATTAGAACAGAATTAAATAAAATTGACAATTAAAAACTTAGAAAGATTTAACAAAACCAAAAGCTTGTCTGAGAAGATTAATAATTTTGACAATCCCTTAGCTAGACTAGCATAGAAAAGAAAGAGAAGATGCAAATAAATAAAATCAGAAATGAGAAGGGGATATCAACACTGACACCACAGAAATAAAGAATATCATAAGAGGATACTTTTTAAAAATTATATGCCAACAAGATGGACAATTTAGATGAAATGGATGAATTTCTAGAAACACACAAGTAACCTACATTGATGAAAGAAGAAATAAAAGAACTCAACAGACCAGTCACAAATACTGAGATTAAATTAGTCATCAAAAAACTTTCAACCAAGAAAAGCCCAGGACCAGATACTGTCACAAGTGAATACTACCAATCATTCTGAAAATAACTAATTTCAATCCTTCCCAAGGAGGGAACGTTACCTAACTCAAACTAATACCTAACAACATCACCCTAATATCAAAGACACATAAAGATGCTACAAGAATAGAAATATAAAGACCAATCTCTCTAATAAATTTAGATACAAAAAAACCTCAACAAAATGCTTGCTGATTGAATCCATACCTCAACTGAATTATGTACCATGATTAAGTGAGGTTTTTTTTTTACCAGATAAGCACATCAATTATTGTGCTACACAATATTAACAGATCAAAGGAAAAAATTCACATGATCATCTCTATCAAACACAGCTGACAAAATATAGCATTCTTTCTCAATAGAAACATTTCAAAAGATAGGATCAGAAGGAAACTTCCTGAACATGATAAAGAGCATACATGAAAAATGCACAGCTAACATCATACTCAAAGGTGAAAGGGTAATGGCTTTCCCTCTAAGACCTGGAACAAGACAAGGATGCGCACTATCACCACTCTTATTTAACATCATATTAGAGGTACTTGCTTGAGCATTTAGGCAAGAAGAAGAAATAAAAGACATCCAAATTGGAAAGGAAGAAGTAAAACTTTCACTATTTGCAGAAGACATGATTCTATATGAAGAAAGTCCTGAAAAATGTACAACAAAGCTGCTAGAGCTGACAATCAAGTTCAGTAAAGTGGCAGAATATAAGATCAACATGCAAAAATCAGTTGTATTATTACACTAATAATGAGCAATCTGAGGTGGAAATCAAGAAAAAAAATCCCATTTACAATATCGACTCAAAGAACCAAATATCTAGGAATAAACTTAACTAAAGATGTAAAGGACTTGTAAAGAGAAAACTACACAACATTGCTATAAGAAATCAAAGAAGTCCTAAATAAAGGGAAGAATATATCATATTTATGGATTAGAAGACTATCATTAAGATGTCTATCTTACCCAAATTGATTTACAAATTCAATGCAATCCAAATAAAAGTTCCGACAGCCTTTTTTAATGAACTGGAAAAGCCAATTATGAATTTTATTTGCAAGCGTAGGGGCCCTGAATAATAAAAAATATGAGCTGATGCTTAAATTTTGCAGAAATTCTATTTAGAGTGATTGTAAATGTTTGGGAATGGATAGTGGTGATGGTAGCACATTATTTTGAATGTAGTTAACTGTGCTGAATTATGTTTGTAAATGTGGTTGAAAGAAGTTTAAGATGATGTACGTTACTAGAAGGAAAGTTAGAAGCCAAAACATGGGATTGTAAAACTCAGTGAACACTGTTGTAGATGATGGACTGCGGTTAATAGTACAAATATAAGATTGTTTTTTCATGAATTATAACATATGTATGACACTATTACATGTTGTTAATAGGACGGTTTATGGAAAAAATACACCTAATGTAAACTATGGACTAAGTTATCAGTAATATCTTAATATTCTTTGACCAATTGTAACAATAGCACCATGCTAATGCAAAGAGTCAACAATAGAGGGGTACATGTGAACAATTACAGAATATATTACAAAAATTTTCTGAAAACATACAACTTGCCTAATCTTTTTAAAATGCAATAATTGGGAAGTGGCTGTGGCTCAATCAGTAGGGCTCCTGTTTACCATATGGGAGGTCCCGGGTTCGGTTCCCGGGGCCTCCTGGTGAAGGCAAGCCCGCCCGCACTGCGTGGTTAGCTGACCCAGCGAGCACAAGCAGCAAGGGGGGGATAAATGAATAAATAAATAAAATCTTTTAAAAAAATGCAATAATTTAAGAAAGCATTATGTTACATGAAAGAAACCAGACACAAAATCCTATATGGTCTATGATTTCATTAATATAAAATGTAAAGATAAATAAATTTATAGAGATGGAATTAGATTAGTGGTTATATAGGGCTGGGGAATGATAGAGGGATTGAGAGATGACTGCTAAGGGGTATGTGACTTTTCTTCTTGGAGTAATGAAAATGTTCTACACTTGATTGGTGATGAATACACAACTTTGTGATTATACTAAAAGTCATTGATTGTATACTTTGGATAGACTGTATGGTATGTGAATATATCTCAATAAAAGTGCTTTTAAAACCTGGGGTACACATTTTGAGGGTTCTTGTAGTTCAGTATAAGAACTTTGGATATACTGTAAACTGGGAATGCATGAGGGTTTCAGTAAAGAGTGACAAGGGACAAGACCTGACTTAGGTTTTAACAGGATCATTCTGGCTTCTAGATAAGAATGGACCACAGTGGCAAGCAGGTCAAAGGCAGAGCAGTTAGGGAGCTATCGCAGTAGTCCAGGCAAGAGATATGGTGCTTTAGACAAAGAAATAGCAGTTAGGGAAAACAGGTGGTCCAGTTTTGCAAATATTTGAAGTAGCTGATGCTGGAGGAATGTGGGGTAAGAAAGTGACACAATCCCAAAATCCTCAAAAGCAAACATGAGGAATGAGCAAACATAAGCAGGGGAGGATGCAACTATGGACAAAAATAGGCCTTATTATTCTAGTAATGGAAGAACTGTAACATTGATATAAAGTCAGTGGACACCAGATGATTTGATGGGAGGGAGAGGAAAGAATAAGTGTAACATGGGACATTTTTGAAACACTGTAATTATTTTACCTGATGCTGCAAAATAATTCAAGTAATTATACATTTTCTCAAAATCTATAAAAAAGTGCAGTGCAAAGAGTAAAACATAATGTAAACTAGAGACCATGCTTAATAGCAAAGCTTCAATATGTGTTCACCAAGTGAAACACATGTACTACACTAATGAAAGATGTTGTTCACTGGGAAAAGTGTGTTAGAGAGAGAGGGTAGGGTATATGGGATTCCTCTATATTTTTGATGGAACATTTATGTCATCTAAAGCTCCTTTAAAAATAAAGAAAAAAAATTTTTTTTAATTGTAACAAAGAAGCAGAAGTATCAATGAGTTGCCATGCTAGGCAAGAGAAAGCCTGGGGCATAATCAAAACCATTTGATATTTGAAAACATGGAAAGAGTTTCCAAAGAGAGAGTGCACTGAATGAGATCCATAAAAAGAAAAATGATACATTGTCTTCACCAAACCTTAAACTACTGATGTACAAAAGACAAATTATAAAGGCAAACTAAAGACAGGGAAAGATATTTGGAAACTTAACCATAACAAAGATAGAAAAGATATCTAAAACATTTGGAACTGATATCTGGAATAGATATTTAGAATATCGGGAGTGGATGTGGCTCAAGCAATTGAGTGCCTTCTTCCCAAATGGCAGGTTCCAGGTTTGGTTTCAGGTACCTCCTAATGAGGAATGAACTATTGACAAGCATGAACTTACTGGTATTTTACTCTAGACTCATTATTATTCTAGCAATGGAAGAAATTATATCATTGATGTGGAGGCAGTGGCCACTGGAGGCTCTGGAGGCAGGGAAGAAAAAGACAGGTGTAACGTGGGGGCTTTTTGGGGACTTGAGAATCGTCCTGAATGGCACTGCAATGACAGATAAAGGTCATTATATATCTTTCCATAGCCTGCAGAATTGTGTGGGAGAGTGTAGACTACAATGTGAACTGTGGCCTATGCTCAATGGCAATACCCCAGGATGTGTTTATCAATTGCAATGATAGATATTATGTGGAAGGGTTTGGGAAACATGGGGAGCAGGGCATATAGGAATCCCTATATTTTTTGTGTAACATTTGCGTAATCTAAGTATCTTTAAAATAAAAAAATATATTTTAAAAAAAAAAGCTATGAAGATTGTACAGGGAAAAAAGGTGACGTTTAATTAAGACCTGTATTTTACATATTAAGCAGTTACTTGTTAGCTGGTTTCTAGTTTAATTGGTTATTTATTTACTAATGCTTCAGCCATGTAGTCACCTATACATTATTTAAATGTGATTAACTGCTAATAGATGTTTTAGAAAACAGAAAGAAAGAAAAAAAAAAGGAAACAAATGGAAAAAAAAAAAAAACTCCGTGGAGCCAATGTGGCTTAGAGGTTGAGTGCCAGGCTTCCCACTTATGAGGCCTGGGTTCAAACCCTGGCCCTGGTACCACAAACAAACAAACAAATAAACAAAAATAAAACCCATATATCTAGAATATATTAAAAGAACATCCAAAATTCTAAAAATACAACCATTAAAAAAAAAACAATCCTATTAGAAAATGGGCAAAATATATGAACAAACATTTCACCATAGCAGATATAGGGATGAGAAATATATAAAGATCCTTGATATAATTAGCCATTAGGGTAATGCAAATTATACCATTATGAGATGTAACTACACACTATTAAAACAATTGAAATATAAAATGAGAATACTAAATGCTGGTAAGAATGTAAAGAAACTGCATCTATAATACATTGTTTGAGGGAATGTAAAATAATATAGTCACTCTGAAAACTTGTCAGCAGTTTCTTATAAAACTAAATATATACTTATCATACAACCCAGAAAGCACATTCCTGCATATTAATCAGTTAAAAATTAAAACTTATACCCAAACTAAAGCATCAGTTTGTTCTTTGAAAAGATTTAATCAAACTGATAAAAACTCCAGAAGGCTAACCAAACATAAAATAGAGAAGATACAAATTACCAATAATAGGAATGGAAAGGGGGTCATCACTACTGGTTCCACAGACATTAAAAGGATAATAAAACAAAAGAAAAAAAGGATAATCAAAGAAGCCTATGAACAACCCTATGTCCAATAATTTGATAACTTAGATGTAATGGCCCAAAGCTCTTTGAGAGATGCAAGCTATCAAAACTCACACAAGAACAAATATATAATCAGAATAGCCCTACAGCCATTAAAATTTTCTATCCTAATTAATAACATTGCAAGAAAGAAAGGACCAGGTGCAGATGGTTCACGGGCAAATTCTACCAAACATTTAAGGAAAAATGAAAACAATTCTCCACAATCTCTTTTCAGAAAACAAAGCAGACAGAACATTTCCTAACTCACTCTATGAGGCCAACATTACCCTAATGGCAAAACCAGATAAAGATATTAAAAGAATAGAAAATTACATACCATTATGTCTCATGAACATAAAACCAATTTTGTCCCATTGTTTGGGACTGTTCAGCTGACTAGGGGACTCCTGGAAGGAAAATTCACAGAACAGGACATACTTCAAATGTGTCATGACCCCATCCCAGAATCTTTATTATTATTGTATATTTTGTGGGAAAAAAAACACATGCTCATTTTAATAAATATCAAATGTAGAAAGAGCTACACAATGAAAGGTGAGCCTCCCTCCCATCCAGCCCCTGCTCTCTCAGTTCTACCCCCTCCCAGACACCCACTGACCAATTTCTCACATCTCCTTGCATGGATAGCCCATCTGTGCTCAAGTTATATGCCTGTGTCTGATTGTACAGCCTATTTTTCACACATTTTTTAACTTAAATTATTAAGTTATTCAGTCATTAAGTCAATCTTCCTTAAAGAAATTTCCATAATAGACCTGTTAGTGTGACCATATAACATAAAGTCACATCACGATACTCTTAGGGAAAGGGGATGACATGAAAAGGTAGGACAACAGACATAAACCAGGACTGCCCTAGACAAATGGGAACACACAGTCATCCTGGAGCTTATCAATCTGTTTAACAGCTGCATGGTAATCCAGTCTATGGACTTATATTAATTTACAAATAGGTGACCTGAAGCTCCCCTCAGGCCCACGGAACACAAAGGCACCATTTCCCACTCCAGCAGCAAGAATATTCAGTGTATCAAAGGATAAGAAACTCAGCAGAAGGGCCTGTTCCCTCCTCATGCACAGGACTAACACCTCCCACAAACATCCCCACGGCACATAGAGCTCAAGGCGGCCTAGCACCTGAGGAGCCACAGCCATCGCCAAAGGCCTGGCTGCTGATGCCTGGACACTACCTACTGCCAAGGCCTGCAGCCTGGAGCTGAGCATCATGGGAAGAAGAGGCGGGGCAGCTTCCAGCACCACTCACATGGAGGCCCCGCCCCCAGACCTCTGTGCCCAGCCAAGGCCTGGGGACTAGTGATGGCCCTACCCACTTTCTGGCTCAGGCACTCCAGGGTTCAGCTATTGGACCATCTGTACCATTCCTCATCATTTTTAGTTTTTTTTCCCAAATCTTTAACATTCTCCATTTAATTTCTTTTCAGCCCTTTTGGCTTTTCACCTTCTCTTTCTAGTTAAGCATTATCTTGTCACCCTATTTCTTAGAGATTACATTTCAATTTTGAACTATTTTTTTCATTTTTCTTATTACTTCTCATTCATTTTTTGAGTTTTTTTAAATGTAGAATATCTTATCATGTATTGTTTCATTTCTTAATGACTTTTATCTACTTTTCAGAAAGTATATTTCAGCACCTAATGTAGATCACAATGAGGAGCTTTCACTCATTTGTTGTGGATTACTCTGCACTTTCCTCTTCTCCCTATATTACCTTGGTACTTGAAAACAACATGTTTTTTTTTTTCTGTTGGTATTCATACAATTTTAAAAATTGTATGAGATTGAAAGTAGCTTTCCCCAAAACACAGATCTGTTTCTCTTTCTACATTTCTAATGAAATATTTTAAAGTATGAAAGCTTTCTTCCTGACATTTCTGGATTCTCTACTTCTTCCATTTCTATCACTGCCACATCTTTTGGAATGGACACAATCTAGGTGAGGAAGGACTGAAACAGGTAGGTGCACACTCCAGGCTGCTGTGTGGGTTGTTCAGCTCTTTAGTCAGGGAGACAGCTGTTGATGACCACATCTAGAGAAGTTCTCATGTCATTGATTGTACTTTTCAACTCCAGAATATCTATATCTGTTGATTTTATACTATCCAGCTCTTTATTGATATTCTCCATTTGGTGAGACATCATTCTCAAGTTTTTCTTTTACTCATTGATCAGATTAGAAATTGGTAATGTAGATACACTAATACAGGAAAATGGTGTCAATGTAGGTGGGCACTGTTCAGCTGTTTTGCAAAGAATAAACCCATCAAGATAAACAAATGCATACACACCAACAAAAAATTACAAGCCATACTAAGAAATAGGAAGATATGGCCCAGTCTAAGGACAAACTAAAAAACAGGGGGAGATGCAGAACATGGAACTAATAAAAAATGTGCAAATATGAATCAACGTAATGAACTGAAGGAAAGAGATTAAGGATATTAAGAAGACACTGGGTGAATATACCAAGAAATTATAAACACACATAAAAAGATCATGGATATGATGGTGATGAATGGCACAATCCAAGAAATAAAAAATACACTGGAAGCACATAACAGCAGATTTGAACAGGCAGAGGAAAGAATCAGCAATGTGGAAGATAGTACATCTGAAATCAGATAGTAAAACAGGTAGATTAAAAGAGAAAAAAAATGCAGCAGGGACTTAAGGATTTGAATGACAATGCAAAATGCATAAACACACACACTATAGGCATCCCAGAGGGAGAAGAGGAGGGAAAGGAGATAGAAGGAATGTTGGAGGAAATAATGGCAGAAAATTTCCCAGCCCCATTGAGGGAGATTGATGTACATGTCCAGGAAATGCCACACATTCCAAACAGTATAAATCCTAAAGGCCTACCCCAAGACATATACTTGTCAAATTGTCCAATGCTCAAGACAAAGAATACTGAAAGCAGCAAGAGAAAAGAGATCCATTACATACAAAGAAAGTTTGATAATATTAAGTGACTATTTCTCATCTGAAACCATGCAGGCAAAAAGGCAGTGGTATGATAGAGTGGAGGTGCTAAAAAAATCTTCCAGCCAAGAATTGTCTATCTACCAAAGCTGACATTCAAAATTGAAGGAGGGTTCAAAATATACACAGATAAACAGAAAATAAGACAGAGTGTGAATAAAAAACCTGCCCTTCAAGAAATATCAAAGGGAGTTCTGCAGGATGAAAGGGAAAAACAGGAGAAAGAGAGGTGGGGGAGAGTGTTAGAATAACTAAAAAGATAATAACAGAAATAAAAACAACATATGGCATACCTAAATCTAAAGAAAATTAGGCTAATGTAAGTAATTCCTTGACAGTAATAAAACAATGTTAAAGGCTTAAACTCTCCAATCAAGAGACACCAATTGTGCTTCAAGCAATGGAAGAAATTATAACAGTGAGGTGGAGCCGGTGGCCACTGGACGCTTTTGGGGCAGGGAGGGAAAGGGCAGTTGAAAAACAGGGCCTTGTTTGGGACTTGGGGGTTGTCCTGAGAGGTGTTGCGGTGACAGATGTAGACCATTTTACATCAACATATACCATGCAGAACTGTGTGGGAGGGAGTGTGGTCTACGATGTGAACGGTGGTCTATGCTTGGTGGCAAGGCCCCAGGATGTGTATATCCATTATGGGTGATGTGGCACATTGATGAAGGATGTTTGTGTGGGATGTTGTGGGAGGTGTGGGAGGTGGGGAACATGGGAACCCCTGTAATTTCTGTGTAATATCTAGGTAATCTAAGCACCTTTAAAATATATATATATAAAATAACATTTATGTAAGCAGATGCACATATATGTATATATATTTATATATCATATTATAAATATTGGTATAAATTGTGAAAAATTTGATTTTTACCCACAATAAAAAAAACAAAAACACAAACAAACAAACAAACAACCAAAAAAAAGAGACACAGATTGGCAGAATGGATAAGGAAATATCATTCATCTATATGCTGCCTACAAGAAATTCACCATAGGCCCAGAGATGCAAGGAGACTGAAAGTGAATGACTGGAAAACAATTTTACATGCAAACAATAAACAGAAGAGGGCAAAAGTAGCTATACTAATATCAGACAAAATCGACATTTGTAGCAGTTTGGCAGTTTGATATTGTTATGAATTACAAAAATAGATATTGGATTATGCTTGTAAACTTATCTGTTAATCTGGGCATGATTAAGTTATGATTAGGACATTGACTGGGCCGTGACAGTAGGCCATGGAGCCCCACCTCTTGGTGGGTGGGGAATCAAATACAAAAGGCATGGCAAAGGACAGAGTTGGAGCAGTTTTGATGTTGGAGTTCTGGTGAGGAAGGACAGAAGGCCCTGGGATAGAAACAAGCCATTCAACTGAGAGTTCACAGCCGGCCTTGTTTAGAGAGGCAAAGCCTAGACAGCCTCATAGTCTATAGCTGACTTTGTGAAAGAAATTGAGGAGCTAAACCCAGAGAGAAATGGAGCCCTGGGAAGAGAGGAACCCAAGAAGCCTGAACCTTGGCAAATGTCAGCCACTGTCTTGCTCCAACACGTAGCAAGAGACTTCAGTGAGGGAAGAAACTTATGATTTATGGCCCAGTAACTGTAAGCCTCTACCCCAAATAAATACCCTTTATAAAAAACAACCGATTTCTGGTATTTTGCATTCAGCACCCCTTTGGCTGACTAATGCAACATTATATGCAAAACTATTGTAAGAGACTAAAAAAAAGAACACTATATATTAATAAAAGGAGAAATATATCAAGAAGAAAGAATAATCATAAACATTTATGCACCTCACCAGAGCACCTCAAAATACATGAGGCAAACATGAAAAATCTAAGTGGAGAAACAGATGCCTCTACAATTATAGTGGGGGACTTTAATACACCATTATCACCATTAGACAGAATATCTTGATGAGAATCAAAAAAGAAGCAAAGACCCTGAATAACACATTAGAGGATCTGGACCTAACAGACATATACAGAACATTACATGCAAATACAGTGGGATATACATTCTTCCCAAGGGCACATGGATCATTCTCCAGGATAGATCACATGCTAGGCCACAGAACAACTCTCAATCAATTCAGAAAGATTGAAATGATACAAAGTAATTTCTCTGACCCTAATGGAATGAAACTGGAAATCAGCAAGGGGCAGTGAAGCAGATTAGGCACAAAGATATGGAAGTTAACACTCATTGGCAATCAGTGGGTCAAGGAGAAAATTGCAAAGAAATAACTATTTTGAAATGACTGAAAATGACAATATAACATATTATAACCTATGTGATGCAGCAAAACTGTGCTGAGAGGGAAATTCATTGCCATAAATGCCTATATTAAAAAAGAAGAAAGTGCTAAAAGTAAAGACCTAACTGCACACCTGGAAGAAACAGAAAAACAACAACAAACTAACCCCAAAGGAAGTAGAAAGAAGAAAATAAAGATTAGTACAGAACTAAATGAAATTGAAAATAATAATAATAATAATAAAAACCACTGGAAAAAATTAACAAAACCAAAAGCTGGTTCTTTGAGAAGATTAATAAAATTTACAAACTGTTACACTAACAAAGAAAAAACTGGAGAAGATGCAAATAAATAAAATAAAAATGAGGAAGCAGATATCACCACTGGCCCCACTGAATTAAAGAGTATCATAAGAGGATACTTCAAAAAATTATGTGCCAACAGGATGGATAATTTAGAGGAAATGGACAAATTCCTAGAAACACACAAGCAGACTAAGGTAACAAAAGAAGAAACTTACGAACTCAACAGAGCAAGATGTAAATGACTTGTATGCAGAAAACTATACAACACTGTTAAAAGAAATCAAAGACTTAAGTAAATGGAAGAATATTTCCTGTTAATGGATAGGAAGACTAAACATCATTAAGATTTCTATCCTACCAGAAGTGATTTACCAATTTAATGCAATCCCAATAAAGATAACCAAAGCATTTATTATTAAATTGTGAAAGATAACTATGAAATATATTTGGAAGAGTAAGAGGCCCTGAATAGCCAATGACATATCAAAAAAGAAAAGTAAAATAGGAGGAATCACATTAACTGACTTAAAAGATACTAAAAAGCTACAGTGGTCAAAACTGTATGGTCCTGGCAAAAGGATAGATATACTGACCAATAGAACTGAGTTCAGAGTTCTGATATAGATCCTCACATATACAGTCAACTGATACTCAACAAGGCCACCAAACCCAATGAACTGGGAGAGAATGGCCTCTTCAACAAGTGGTGCTTGGATAACTGGATATCCATATCCAAAAGAATGAGAGGAACACCATCTCACACCTTATACAAAAAGTAACTGAAGGTGGATCAAAGATCTAAATATAAGAGCCAAGACTATAAAGATCTTGGAAGGTAATGTAGGTCCTTTCTGTTCCTTCTGGTATAGATTATTGTAACAGAAATGCAAACTGTCTTCTTCAATGTCATTATTAAGTTGATGAGGATGTGACCAAGGTTAATGAAAACAACCCAAACCTCTCACACATTTTCACCTTTTTTTTTCTTTCATGATTCAAATTTCCACTTGTTGTGGTATGTTTTTGGTTAGTACAGTTTTCTGATAAATTTAATTTAGATAGTTTCATCATTTACTAGATGTTTTTTTGAATGGACACCAGGATTTCCCAGTGTACTATTTGTTGTTGTTGTTTTAGGAGGCACCTGGGAATGAACCCAAGACCTCATGCATGGGAAGCAGGTGCTCAACAACTTGAGCTGTTCCCCAATGCACTATTTTTCTATTACCATTCTCCTCCTATAAAAGTTTCCAGCCCTTTAAATTTGTACTTTGTAAAGGACTGTCCCTATATTCCATGCTCTGAATTTCCAGACATACATTTTAATATTTCACTCCTTTTGGGGTTGCTCTTTAAGCAAAAGATTTAGAACATCCTATGGATTGTTTACCTCCTTCCTCAACTTTTTCCCCCACAGTTTCTCTCAATCTGCCTTTATTTGCCACACATTTTGAACTGGTGTGGGGATAGGAGGAAGGTGAGAGCTCCTCTATGGATAGTTGTTTTTCTTTTTTTGTCCTCCAATTTATTTATTTTTTCTTTTTAAAATTAGGTTTATTGCAATAGAATTTACATACAATAAAATTCACCGTTTCAAAGTGAACAGTTTGATTACTTTTGACAAAAACCCTCCATTGTGTAATAACTACAATCAAGATTTAACATTTCCATAATCACCAAACCTTTCTCTTAAACCCTTTTCCAGTCAATCTCTTAATCTTTCCTCCAGTTCCTGGCAATCACTGATCCATTTTCTGGCCTGATAGTTTTTGCCTTTTCAAAATGTCACATAAATGAAATCATACACTAAGAGTTTTTCTTTATGGCTTCTTTCATTTAGCATAGTGGTTTTGAGATCAATCCTTTTTATTGCATATATCAACAGTTAATTCCTTTTTGTTGCTAAATAGTATTCCACCGTATGTCCCTACAACAATTTTTTTTAATTGTATTTTTTTTATTGTGTGTAAAAATCAAAATTTTCACAATACATACCAATATTTGTAAAATGATATATAAATATATATGTGTATATGTGCATTTGCTTACATAAATATTATATATACATAATTTATTTACGGTGCTTATATTACCTAGATATTACACAGAGATTACAGGGGTTCCCATGCTCCCCACCTCCCACACCTCCCACAACATCCCACACAAACATCCTTCATCAATGTGGCACATCACCCATAATAAATATACACATCCTGGGGCCTTGCCACCAAGCATAGACCACAGTTCACATCATAGACGACACTGTCTCCCACACAGTTCTGCATGGTATATGCTGATGTAAAATGGTCTACATCTGCCACTGCAGTGCCACTCAGGACAACCCCCAAGTCCTGAAAAGCCCCTGTTTTTCAACTGCCCTTCCCCTCCCTGCGCCAAAAGCATCCAGTGGCCACCGGCTCCACCTCACTGTTATAATTTCTTCCATTGCTTGAATCACAATATGTCTACAACAAAATACCATTAAGTCCACTCTAGTCCATAGCTCTTCCCCCAATCCTGAGGGGACTGGGATGGTGACGTCCATGCCACCTCCAAGTGAGAGAGGGCTTATATCCCATGGATATGGTGGATGGGATTATCCTGCCTGCAGATGCAGGCCATCTCCATTCCCTGGGATGGCCATTGCCCATCGTCGTCTCCTCGCCAGGTGACTTGGATGAGTCCATTGAGCTGTAGGGTAGGAGTTGCAGCTCCACTGAGATTCCAGGCAGAGCTGGCACATAGGTAGGCCAGAGGCTCCAGTCTCTGGAAGTACACCTAAAAACTCCAGCATCACATATAGGTTTGAATAGAAGTGACTATTGGACCATGTGCAGGGAGGACTTATTTGAGTCCAACTCTGTCACCCTCAGGAGCACAGATTCCAAAGTAGAGCCCACTAATAAGGCATCAATCTCTGGGGCTATCCCCCCTTATATAGGACCTGGGTGTCTCCAGAGCCCTCAGGAACCCCTCTGTGTATGGTGATATCCACTTTGCTGTTCTATGAGATCCTACCAAGGTGTGTGCAAGTGTCACCTTCAGGATGACCCCACGACTCTCCTTGAAGTCTCCCAACCACATGAACTTATTTCTCTTTAACCTTTCCCCCCCTCTTTCAAGGTCTTTTCCCAATTGTGTTGCCAGTTGGCACTTGGTATCAATCCCTCCTTGCCAGGGAGGCTCATCCCCAGGAGCCATGTCCCACATTGGAGGGAAGGCAATGCATTCACATGCTGAGTCTGGCCCAGAGAGAGGTCACACTTGAGCAACAAGGAGGCTCTCAGGTGGCAACCCTCAGGCACCCCATAACAGTAGGCTACATTTCAATTACAAGAGCAAAGACTCATAAGGCTAGTCATCAACAACAAGAACCCATCAGTGGGCCATCCTCTCCTGCCAGACACTGCCCCTGCACTCAGGGAACAGTTGCTGCTCCCTTGGAGAATGTGGCAGAGCTCTCCATGCTGGGAACTAAGATTCCCTCAATTATTCAGTGATTGTCTACCCACCGTGACCATGCCTCATCCCTTGATCATTTGAACAATTTTATATATCTTTCATGTATATTCAGATGAACTTACTCCCATGAATCCCCCATCCCAGACATCCCCCACCAGTGCTCCTCTGCAGTCCCCATTGTAACCCTTCTGTGATCCAAACCTTCCTTGAACATGAAGCCCCTATAATAACCAAATAAAATTAATAGGAAAAACAAACAACGATGATAATCTTAAATGCAAGAGATAAGTACAAGGAAATTCAGAAGAAAAAAAAACTAAACTAAAAATAAAATATAATTAGCAGATTGGAACATTCAAAATAATGGAAAAAAAATAAAAAATAAAAAATAAAATATTCCTTTTTAAAAAAAAATGTTTTTTTTTTCTTTTATCACTGTATTATCGGATGTCCAGTGTACCATGACACCTTCTGCCTCTCATTCCCCAGTGTCTCCCAAATTTTCATTTAATTTTCAAAGAAGTTTTAGGTCACAGCAAAGTCACACACGTAATACTAGAGACTCCCACATATCCAACCTCCCTCTCCCTTCCCCACCCCATATTAAAACCTTTTTTTAAAAATGGATGTTAGCATTGTTATAACTGTTATACAGATGGTAAAATATAGCAACTAAACATTGTCAATTGTTTACAGTATAGTTTACCATTTAGATGGTACAGTTTAATAATTTTTAATGATATTTAACATGTGCTGTGTCCATTACTGTAAGGTAATGAAAAACCTTTCCCATGACCACTAAATACCCCTTTTAATCTTAACTGTTCCCTCCTCCTCATCCCCCTGGGGCATATGACACTCCCCTGTCTTGACTCATGACATGACAAGATTCATAGTTACATGCCCTGGGTATTCCAACCTGCCCTTCCTAATCTATCCGACTGTCAACCCTGTACCCCCAAACCCAGTAATATCACTACCCATCTGTCCTATCCTTCAATATGCAACTATACTCTATCCCTTTACCATAGATTATGTCCATATGGGTGATGGCTCAAAGCCTACTCTTCTCTTTCTCTCCCTTGTTAACCTATCTTTCAGACAATGGTTCTCAGAGACTGCTCACTTTCCTCAGTTCAAATCAGTGAGGTCACATATTGTTCATCCTTCAATGCCTGGCTTCCTTCACTCAACATAAGGTCTTCAAGATTCATCCACGTTATTCCGTGTGTTAGCACTTTATTACTTCATACAGCTGAGTAATATTCCATTGTATGTATGTACCACAATTTGTTTATCCATTCATCTGTTGATGGACACTGGGGCTGATTCCAGCTTTTGGCAATTGTGAACAATGCCGTTATGAACATTGGTGCGCATATATCTGTTCGTGTCTTTGCTTTCAGTTCTTCTGGTTATATACCCAGCAGTGGAATTGCTGGATCATACGGAAGATCTAAGTTTTCTGAGGAACTGCCAAACTGTCCTCCACAGTGGCTGGACCATTCCACAATACCACCAGAAATGGATGAGGGTTCTTATTCCTCCACATCCTCTCCAACACTTAGAGTCTGCTATTTTTTTAATAGCTGCCATTCTGATGAGTTTAAGGTGGAATCTCATTGTAGTTTTGATTTGCATTTCCCTGGTAGCAAGCAATGTCAAGCATTTTTTTTCATGTGCTTTTTAGCCATTTGTATTTCTTCCTTGGAGAAGTGTCTTTTCAGGTCACTTGCCCATTTTTTAAATGGGTTGTTTGTCTTTTTATTTTCAAGGTGTAGGATTTCTTTATATATATATGCAGGATATTAGGCTCTTATCAGATATATGGTTGCCAAATATTTTCTCCCATTGGGAGATTATTTTATTTTATTTTATTGATAACATCCTTTGAGGTGCAGAAGTTTTTAATTTTGATGAGATCCCATTTATCTATTTTTTCTCTTGGTGCTCGTGCTTTGGCTGTGAATCTCATGAAACCATTTCCTATTACAAGGTCCTGTAGATGCTTCCCTACATTATCTACCAAGGACTTTATGGTTTTGATTCTTATATTTAGATCTTTGATCCATCTTGAGTTGATTTTTGTATAAGGTGTGAGATGGTATTCTTCTCTCATTCTTTTGGATATGGATATCCAGTTCTCCAAGCACCACTTGTTAAAGAGGCCATTCTCTCACAACTGAATGGACTTGGTAACCTTGTCGAATATCAGATAACTGTATATGCGAGGATCTATATCAGAACTCTCAATTTGATTCCATTGATCAACAGGTCTATCCTTGTGCCAATACCATGCAGTTTTGATCACTGTAGCTTTGTAATATGTTTTAAAGTCAAGTAATGTGATACCTCCAACTTCATTTTTCTTTTTCAATATATCTTTGGCAATTTGGGGCCTCTTATCTTTCCAAATATATTTTGTGGTTAGTTTTTCCAGTTCCTTAAAAAATACAGTGTTGATTTTTATAGGGATTGCATTAAATCTGTAGATAAGTTTGGGTAGGATAGACATCTTGATGATGTTTAGTCTTCCTATCCATGAACAGGGAACATTTTTCCATTTATTTAAGTCTTCTTTGATTTCCTTTAACAGTGTTGTATAGTTTTCTGTATATAAGTCCTTTACATCTTTAGTTAAATTTATTCCTAGATATTTGATTCTGTTAGTTACTATTGTAAATGGCATTTCATTCTTGATTTCCTCCCCCGATTGCTCGTTATTGGTGTACAGAAATGCTACTGATTTTTGAGCATTGATCTTATAATCTGCAACATTACTGAACTCCTTTATAAGTTCTAGGAGCTTTGTTATAGATTTCTCTGGGCTTTCTATGTATAGGGTCATGTCGACTGCAAATAATGAAAGTATTACTTCTTCTATTCCAATCTGGATGCCCTTTATATCCTTTTCTTGCCTAAGTGCTTGAGCAAGTACTTCTAAGAGAATGTTAAATAGGAGTGGTGATAGTGGGCATCCTTGTCTTGTTCCCGATCTCAGAGGGAAGGCTTTTAGGATTTCATCATTGAAGATGATGTTAGCTTTGGGTTTTTCAGATATACCCTTTATCATATTCAGAAAGTTTCCTTCTATTCCTATCTTTTCAAGAGTTTTTTCAGAAAAGAGTGCTGTATTTTGTTGAATGCTTTTTCTGCATCTATAGAGAAGATCATGTGATTTTTTTTCTTTCAATCGGTTTATGTGGTGTATTACATTGATTGATTTTCTTATATTGAACCATCCTTGCATACCCGGGATGAAAACGACTTGGTCATGGTGTATAATCCTCTTGATATATTGTTGAATGCGATTAGCAAGTATTTTGTTGAGGATTTTAGCATCTACATTCATTAGAGAAAGTGGTCTATAGTTTTCCTTTCAGTAGTATCTTTGTTTGGTTTTGGTATTAGGGTAATGTTGGTATCGTAGAATGAGTTAGGCAATATTCCTTCTACTTCTATTTTTTGGAAGAGCTTGAGTAGAATTGGTGTTAGCTCTTTCTGGAATGTTTGGTAGAATTCAGCTGTGAAGCCATCTGGTCCTGGGAGCTTTTTGATGACTGAGTCTATCTCTTTATCTGTAATTGGACTGTTGAGTTCATCTATTTCTTCTTTCATCGATGTAGGTAGTTTGTGCATTTCTAGAAACTTGTCAATTTCCTCTAAGTTATCATTCTTGTTGGCATATAATTTTTCAAAGTGTCTTCTTATGATACTCTTATTTCTGTGGGGTCAATAGTGATATCCCCTTGCTCATTCCTTATTTTGTGTATTTGCATCTGTTCTATTTTTTTCTTTGTTAGTCTGGCTAAGGGTTTGTCAATTTTATTGATATTTTTGAAGAACCAGCTTTTGTTTTTGTTTATTGTTTCTAGTGCTTTATTATTCTCTATTTCATTTAGTTCTGCTCTAATCTTTGTTATTTCCTGTTTTCTACTTCCTTTAGGTTTAGTTTGTTGTTCTTTTTCCTATTCCTCCAAGTGTGCAGTTAGGTCTTCAATTTTAGCTCCTTCTTCTTTTAAATATATGTATTTATGGCTATGAACTTCCCTCTCAAGACTGCTTTCACTGCATACCATAGGTTTTGATATGTTGTGTTGTTGTTTTCATTAGTTTCAAGGTAGTTACTGATTTCTTTTGAGATTTCCTCTTTGACCCACTGTTTGTCTAAGAGTGTGATGTTTAACTTCCATATCCTTGTGCCTAACCTGTTTCTCTGGCCCTTAGTGATTTCCAATTTCATTCCATTGTGATCAGAGAAATTACTTTGTATAATCTCAATCTTTCTGAATTCATTGAGAGTTTTTCTGTGGCCTAACATGTGGTCTATCTTGGAGTATGATCCATGTGCACTTGAGAAGAATGTAAATCCTACTGTATTTGGGTGTAGTGTTCTGTATATGTCTTTTAAGTTCAGGTCCTCTAATATATTGTTGAGTGTCTTTGTTTCTTTGTTGATTCTCTGTGTAAAGGTTCTGTCTAATGATGATAATGGTGTATTAAAGTCCCCCCACTATAATTGTAGAGGCATTTATTTCTCCACTTAGCTTTTCCAGAGTTTGCCTCACGTATTTTGAGGCACCTTGATTAGGTGCATAAAGATTTATGATTGTTCTCTCTTCTTGAGAGATTACCCCTTTTACTAATATATAGTGTCCATCTTTGTCTCTTACAATAGTTTTGCATTTAAAGTCTATTTTGTCTGATATTAGAATAGCTACTCCTGCCCTTTTTTTTTTTTTTTTTTTTTTTTTTTGGCTATTCTTAGCTTTTAAAATTGTTTTCCAGCCATTTATTTCCAGCCTCCTTGAATCCTTGGGTCGAAGGTGGGTTTCTTGTAGACAGCATATAGATAGATCATATTTCTTTATCCATTCTGCCAATCTGTGTCTCTTGAGTGGTGAGTTTAATCCATTAACATTCAGTGTTATTACTCGCAATGAACCTATTTCAGCCATATTTTCTTTGGATTAATGTATGCCAAATGTTGTTTTGTTTCTCTTTTTGTCTTTTTAGTTGTTTTTAAGCTCTCCTCCAACTCTCTCTCCCTTGATTTTTCCTTTCAACTTGTAGAACTTCCTTTAGTATTTCTTGAAGTGCCAGTTTCTTATTGACATACTCTCTTAATTTCTGTTTATCTGTGAATATTTTGAACTCTCCATCATTTTTGAATGCCAGTTTTGCTGGATAGAGAATTCATCACTGGAAGATTTTTTCTTTTAGTACTTTGACAATTTCATATCACTGTCTTCTTTCCTCCATGGTTTCAGATGAGAAATCAGCACTTAATCTTATTGTGCTTCCCTTGTATGTGATGGTTTTCTTTTCTCTTGCTGCCTTGAGTATTTTCTCTTTGTCTTGAGCATTGGACATTTTGACAAGTATATGTCTTGGAGTTGGCCTGGTGGGATTTATACTGTTTAGGGTGTGCTTTGCTTCCTGGATCTGCAGATCTATCTCTCTCAATAGGGTTGGGAAGTTTTCAGCCATTGTTTTCTTCAACACTCCTTCTGTTGCCTTTCCCTTCTCTTCTCCTTCTGGAATGCCCATAATGTGTATGTTTGTACGTTTTGTGTTGTCAGTTAAATCCCTGAGTCCCTGCTGGATTTTTTCTATTTTTTGGTCTGTTTTTCTATCTGTTTGATTTCAGCTGTATTGTCTTCCACATCACTAATTCTTTCTTCTGCCTGTTCAAATCTGCTGTTATGTGATTCTAGTGTCTTTTTAATTTCTTGGAATATGCTATTGATCACTATCATAGCAGATATCTTTTTGTGTATGTTTACTATTTCTTCGGTATGTTTCCCCAGGTTCTTCTTTATATCCTTAATCTCTTCCTTCACTTCTTTAAGTTGGTTCATGATATTTGTTTGGGAATCTTTGATTAGTTGTTCTATGTTCTACATATATTCCTGTTTTTAGTTTGTTCTTTGGAGTGGTCCACGTCTTCCTGTTTCTCAGTGTGGTTTGTAATTTTTTTTGCCCTCTAGTCATAATTTTATCTTGCTGGGTTTATTCAGTTGATTAACTTCTCTCTCTCCTCTAGCGTTTTATTTAGCTGGTGGTTCTTTGTGTGTGTTAAGTTTTCTCTTTGATACTTTTTCTTCTTATTTTGTTTCCTTGTTTTTTGTATGGTACGAATCTCCACCAATCGATCCACGCCGTCGATCTGCCCATTTCTAGATGACCCAAGCTTCTTGCTCTGTGTGCCCACAGCACAGACCCTCGGGCAGGACCTCATGCACTATCGGCCGTCCCCAGAAAGCCAGTCAACAAGTACCCTCCTAAACCGATGTCTTCTTGCCTCCTTCCAATTTATTTTTGACATTTCAACAATCTCTCTCTAAAATGCATGCTGAGAGTATGGTTGTTATGTAAATTTATCATTTTTCTTTTGGGTTGTACAATTATTTTTAGAAACAATATTGGGAGGAAATTACCTAGACAGATACCGTGGTCCTTAGGTAACCCTAAGAGTCAGTTTCAGTTTATAATAGGATAAATGTTCATAGATAGAATCAATATGAAGGGAAGCTCTTTGGCATCCACAATATTTTTCAAATATTTTAAAAGAATACTGAGACAAAGCATTTGGGGAAACCTGATGCCTCTGAGAGTGTGAGCTCAGGAATGGAGAGTCCATTTCTAGACCACTTGATGCCTCAAAGGAGGCAACCTCTGTGTTAACAGATTTATAATAGAATGAAAAGTCAGACATATGAGACCTTGAAGTGCTTGGTTCATTCTGTTTAAGTTACTGAAACTCCTCAATGAAGAAAAGTCAGGTGCTGAAAAGAGAAACAATTCCTACAAAGTACTAGCAACCTGCATTAGGCAAAACTGCCTTTAAGAGAATTAGGGCACATTTAATCTCATCATTTGAGACTGGTCCACTTATCCCAGTGGGTCTCTAATTATGTGATATTTGTCTGGTAATGCTATATACAGAAATGGAATTGAGGCACCAGAGGAATAATAATAACAATAATAACACTAAAGGATAACAATAGAATAATACATATTGAGGCTTTATTACAGCCAGAACCATTACTTCATTCCTAGGGCACCTAAGAGGTTCTACCTCTGTATTCACATTAGGAAATGAGACCAAGACAATTGAACTAAGTTGCCCAATTGTTAAGGGCAGAGTCTAGATTCATCCCTGACCCTGTGACTCAATGCCCATGACCCTAATCACATTAGCTTTCTGATTTTTAACATCATAGATGCATCAAAACATTGTGGTTTAAGTGTTGGAAAATCATTTCAAGGCAAACATTCAGAAGACCATTCAAGTTTTTTTTATCTCTTTCATAGATGTCATTAGCAATCAAAATATATCTTACTGCAATTTATATACACTAATGCAAAAATTCAAATGATACAGAAGAGAAAGAAAAGGAAATGTAAATCACAAATAATCTCACCATTCAAGGGAAATCACTTGTAACATTAGAAACCATTTTTTCTCTAACATTTCATACCACAAAGTTATATGTAAACTGATAATTTAAGAATGTTATGACACTACATATAGTATTTTACCAGTAACTATTCCAGTTTTCTCTTTCATGAGGCTCATACCATATCAAATACTTGTTTTCAATGTGTCACGGTTAAGTTTTGTTCCATCATATTCATATGCCAATCTTCAACCTAGTTAAAACAGCTTTATTGAGATAAAATTTACATACTAGATAAATCACCCATGTAGTGGTTCTTTAGCATTTTCACCATTTCTTAAAACAAAATGTTGTTTTCAAATTTCTGATGAGGAAATACTAAAATACATGTAGGAGATTCTTTCTTAAGATTACATTTCTATATCTGTACTCTTTATTATGAGCCTTTTATAATGCCACATTATTTTTAAAGGCAAGGATTATTAGTATATAATTTAAATAAAGTTTTAGTTTTCACTTTTGTAGTTTCTATTCAATATGAAAGATGAGAAAGAAATGGTTTCATCTGCATTAATCTAAATGTTTGTTATATATAATTTCATTTACTGTTTTTCATGGATATTATTACTGAGGCAGTCTTATTTATGTATATTTTGTTATTTTAAAGTGATCTCTCTTTTCCTAAGAAATAATTTCCCTTCTCTAAGAACATATAAATATTTATATACATTTTCATTTTTTATAATAGATGTAGAAAATGATCAATATTCAATAAATGTCATTTTTCAGAAAATGACAGGAAGATGAAAACATGTTTTTCCCTACATTTTGGTATATGCTGTCAAATATGTACCACAATTATATGTGTATCATAGGGACATTGCCTGAGGTACTGGAATTTTTTTAGAAAACATTACTCTCACCCAGATACTATGGAGACTGTAGATAAATGGCTCCCAGGGACTGCAAAAGCATGGAATAGATGGGGAAGGCTGCAGGAAGACTCTTCATCCAGTCTGGACAGGGAAATGTTAAAAGTGGGAACTGAAAGAAGAGAAAGTTGATGCCATCTGTGGAGCTCCCTCACTGTGTTCATCACTGAGTGAAAAGCTAGTGTGGAACAAAAGAGCCATGGTCTCTGGCCTCACAGGGCTTCAAGCTTCCAGTGAAAGTGACCACTATGCAAATTGTGCAAATCTATTAGGAGTTACAAGACTGTACACTGCTTGAAAGAGAAGCGTAGGAAACTTTGAGGGCATGTACACAGTGTATTCTGACCTGACCTGTGCGTGGACTGAATGTTTTCTTCATAGAACATCATATATGGAAGAGTTAAAATTACCAATGTTGTCTGTCTTATGAGGAACCCTAGATGTCTGTGCTTACTTGTCACACAGTTCATGGTGAAGGAGGCAGGTGTCAACCCTTTGTGAACCTAACCCATGATGGGCAAAATCTCCTGCATCCTATATTTTGGAGGGGCAGCCAGTGACTATTTCATAAGCTAGTCCAGGTTTGTTGTGGTTTGAAAGTATGTTTACAAGTTCATTGACCAATCTGTTCTGAGACTGTCCTGCTGCCTAGAAGCCCTGGTGACATAGATCATCAAGGCAAAGCCAACTTCAACCCATGGATATGTGAGTGAAGTCAAGCCAGGTGATTCAAACTCCCAACTGTAGAAACAAGCCCAGGCAGGGAGCTCTCTCTGCTGAAGCCACAGATAGCATAAAGCAGAAATAACCATCCTCACTATTCCCTGTTGAATTCTTAATCCAATGAAACATGAGCAAATTAATAGTGTTTTCTATCATTATTTAATAAATTAGGATTTCAGCTTAGTTCTTCCTCACCTTGAAATTGTGGGGAACCAAGATAATTTTCAATAATAATAATAATAATAATGTACAGTTCGAAAATTCCGTTTATTTTTTATTTATTTTTATTGTGGGTAAAAATCAAAATTCTGACAATACATACAAACATTTGCAAAATGATATAAAAATATATATGCATATATGTGTATTTGCTTACAAAAATGTTATTTATATATATATATATATATATATATATATATATATACATACATATATTTTAAGAGGTGCTTAGATTACCCAAAATATTACACGGAACCCACTGGGATTCCCATGTTGCCCACCTCCCACACCTCCCACCACATCCCACACAAACATCTCC
>JAKSZT010054556.1:1648090-1678197 GCA_026826555.1 Tolypeutes matacus
AGATTCATCCACGTTATTCCATGTGTTAGCACTTTGTTCCTTCTTACAGCTGAGTAATATTCCATTGTATGTATGTACCACATTTTGCTTATCCATTAGTCTGTTGATGGGCACCGGGGCTGATTCCACCTTTTGGCAATGGTGAACCATGCCGCTATGAACATTGGTGTGCATATATCTGTTTGTATTTTTGTTTTCAGTTCTTCTGGGTAATTACCCAGCAGTTTTTAAAACATAACATTTACTCTGAAATGACACACTTGTCCATGTAAAACACATGAATCTAGATAGTAGTAGTTAGACCTTGCAATATAGAGAACACATGTCTTCTGAAAATTCTTTGATGGCCTGTAACCATGGTTATCTCATGATACCCATGTGGCTTCATGGTTCTGTCACTATGCAGAGAGAGATTCAAAGTTGGCAGCAGGTAGAAAAGTTCCCAGCTTCATTCCTACAGTTCATAGAGATGGGAAATCTCAATTGCTGCTTGATAGGTATGCTCCTATTCTTAACTAGCTCCCTCCCTCCACATGGACTAGTTAATGTTTCACAAATTATCATCTTTTTTCAGTTTCCACTCTCCAACTGTCATGCAGCAGTTTAGATGTGATTTATACTTTTCTGTTATTCCTTAGTTTGTATTTTTGGTTCTTCTATCAATCTGGTTGCCTTAGAGTGAGAATCTCCATTTAAAAAAAATTATTATTTCTTATTAATCCTTCAGCCCTCACTCCTGTCCCCACTAGATATTCACTGGGGAAAATATTACAAAGTCTATTTTGATGCTGTTTTTCACTCATCAAAGATGTAGTAAATTATTGATTTCAGAAATGTGCATTGAATCTGGACTGGTGGAGATGGGAAAGGAAGTGTTTCACAAAATGATGGGCTTTTAACGTGCCATTCTTCAATTCACCCTGAAATGTATATTTAACTCAGTATATTGGGGGCCTGTTGCTTCCACTCATATAATCAAATTTCCCAAAAAAAATGGTAAGAATTTGATTTTTCCCACCTAAACTGATGTATAGATTCAATGAAATGCCAATCAATATTCCAAAAGAAATTGTAGAAAATTAGAAAAGGCAATTATCAGGAATGTAGGAACATGGAAAATGGGTTAGGTAGATAAGGCTAACTAAAACACTAAAACAACAAAGAAAAAGCCAGAGGCTGCTGTGAGGACCTGCTTTGGGGCACAGCAAACCAGAACACTGCTTACCAACTCCCAGAAGAGGGAGGGTCAGAAACACGAAGATGCCAAACCAAGTAATTGTGAGTTATTAAACCTCCAGGCTGCCTGGAAGGGCTACCCTCCCCAAAGATAAGTGAGGGTAAAACTCCTGGTGAATTGTATCTGAGAGGAGAGCAGAGTCTATCTCCACAGGAAGGTGCTCTGAGTTATCTAGGAAGGTAACAGACAAAGAGGGTTGCCTACCTCAGTGGCTGGAGGGGGCACATATACCCAGACCTCAGGGTGGACAGACTAGGTGGAGTACCTGGCCCCTGCTCCAAAAGTTAGTGTGAGGGCAGATTCCTTGCAAAGGAGAGGGATCTGGTAGGGTGGAGAGTGATTTCTTTGAGGTCAGTTTAGCCGACCCCCCTTGAATTTAGGATGGGTCCCCGATTTGACAGGGAAAGGGAAGGGAGATCTTGTCAGGCAGGTGACCACATTCAGCCACCTAGGTAAAGAGGAATTATATCAGAGAGGAGGTAGAGAGAGGTGGTGATCACCTCCACTCCAGCTGACTGCAGGGACTCTAACCTGCCCAAGGTAAAAGGGCAGATAGTCTTCTGAAAGGCTAACCAACCCAAGGAGACAGAATAGCTCAGTGGAAGAATTCCTGCCTAGTATATATGAGATTCCTGGTTCGATTCTTGGCTCTTGCTTGAGAAGCAATCCACCAGGTTATTAGGTATCCAGCTGAAACTTTAGGACAGGGAACATATAGATATTTTCTTTATATTAGCCTTTCTTGTCTCTCTTATCATTTCCAAAAAAAGGGGGGGGTCCTTTTTTTCCCCCTTATTTCACTCACTAAAACCCCATTCAAAACCTGTAGAAAGCAGGCTGTAAGCAGGCTTGAGGAAAACCAGCAGTCTGAGACGATCCATAGGGATCTAAGAGAGAAGGCAGTTTTTCGGTGTTTACTTTTTTCTTCTTTTAAAAAAGAGTTTCTTGCTTGTTTGGTATACCCTTCTTATTTTTCTCTGCTTCTTTATTTTTCTTTTCCTCTTTTTTCTTTTGGTTACTGATTTATTTGACCTATGCTATTTCTTCTCACTCCTTCATATCTTTTGTTTTCTGTTGTTCTTTCATTCCACCTCTTTTATTAGGTCTCCAGTTTTTTCTGTTTGTATTTCTCCCTCACTTTTTCTTCTGTTTACTTTCTCTTTTTTACTTTTTTCTCTCTTTTCTCTTTTCTTTTCCCCTCTTCTCACCACTCCATTCTTTTACTTGATTCTATATATTTTTCTATATTCTGTTTCTTATTTCATTTTTTCTACTCCACTTTCCAAATCTTATTCCTCTGTGCTTCTTACTTATGTTAACTTTACAATTTCCTAGGTCTTATATGGTTGCTCTCCTACATTTTAATATTATTATCACTATTATTCTTTTTGTCTTCCTATCTCTTTCCTTTTCTCTGGTCCTAATTTTAGTTCTTTCAAAAGAACATGGACCTCTCTCACCAAAAATGGCTGATTAGAGGCCAGATCATGCCTAAGTGAACTGTTGTCAGAACCCACAAAGCAGGAGGTTTCAGGGCATCAATCTGAAGGAAGTTGGACAAAGAGATAACTTCCTCATGGTGCTGCTGGCTTGTTTCTTGGTTGCAGTATTTCCTCTTCCTTGATTTTCTCTTTTCTATGTATACCGATTCTGTCTACCACCACTATCTCTTTTCCTTCCTTCATCCTTTGATCTTCTGCTTTCTGTTGTTTTTCTTACATTCCAACTCTCTTTGTTTAGGCTTCAATTTTTCTGGTTTTTATTTCTATCTTGTCTATCCTGTTCTCTTTCTTTTATTAACTTTTTTTCATTTTGTCTCTTCTCTTTCCATCTCTCCTCATCTATCTGGACTTTTAATTTGTTCTATATATTTTTCTCTATTTGGTTTCCCAGTTGATTGTGGGTAAAACATTTTTTTATTCCTACTACTCTACACTGCTTACATGAGTTAAATATCCATTTTCCAAGGTCTTATATGGTTCCTCTTCTAATGATTACTATTATTATTACCATTACCATTTTCTTTTCTTTCTTCTTTTGCTTTCTCTACCTTAACTTTTTCCTTAAAGAGAACATTGAAAACAGCAAGGATATGGAATAATATGAACAAAGTGTCAAAAAGAAAACACACAAACACCAACCAAATAAAACTGTAAAGTAAAGAGAGAACCTAATCAACTGAATAAACCCATCTAGATAAAAAGATGACCAGACATAAACAAAAAATTACAAACTGCACTAAGAAACAGGAGGTATGGCCCATTCCAATGAACAAACTAAGAAGTATGAAGAAATGCAGAACATCGAACAGCTAATCAAAGCTGTCCAAACATATATCATGCACCAAATTAATGAATTGAAGGAAAAGATTAAGGATATTAAGAGAACATACTGAAAAAATGGTAAACATACATAAAAAGAAAACAGATATGATGATGAATAGCACAATCCAAGAAATCAAAAATACACTGGAAGCACATGACAGTAGATTTGAACAGACAAATGAAAGAATCAGTGATGCGGAAGACAGAACATCTGAAATAAAACAGGTAGTAGAAGAGATAGTTAAAATGACAGAAAAAAACCAGCAGAGACTTAAGGATTTGAATGACAATACAAAACACACAAACATATGCATTATAGGCATCCCAGAGAGAGAAGAGAAGGTAAAGGGGACAGAAGGAGTGTTGGAAGAAATACTGGCTGAAAATTTCTCAACCTTATTGAGGTAGATGAATGTACAGGTCCAGGAAGCCCAGCGCATTCCAAACAGTATAAAACTGAACAGGCCTACTCCATGACATATACTTGTCAAGCTGTCCAATGCTCAAGACAAAGAGAAAATACTGAAAGCATCAAGAAAACCATCATATACAAGGGAAGTTCAAAAAGATTAAGTGCTGATTTCTCACCTTAAAATATGGAGGCATGAAGGTAGTGGTATGACATAGTTAAAGTACCAAAAGAATAAAACTTCCACCCAAGAATTCTCTATCCAGCAAAACTGGCATTTAAAAATGATGGAGAGTTCAAAATATTCACAGATAAACAGAATAAGAGAGGATGACTATAAGAAACCTGCCTTTCAAGAAATACTAAAGGGATTTCTGCAGGTTGAAAGGAAAAAAGAGGAGAGAGAGAATTGGAGGACACTGTAAGAACAAGTAAAAAGACAAAAAGAAAAATAAAAGCAACATATGACATACATAAACCCAAAGAAAATATAGCTGATGTGAGTGATTTCTTGAGAGTAATAACACTGAACATTACTTGATTAAACTCACCAGTCAAGAAGTACAGATTGGCAGAATGGATAAAGTAATATGACCCATTTATGTGTTGTTTACAAGAAACCCACCTTAGATGCAGGGAGTGAGGAGGCTGAAAGTGAACAGTTGGAAAACAATCCTACAAGCAAACAACATCCAAAAAAAGCAGGAGTAGCTATACTAAAAGCAGACAAAATAGACTTGAAACACAAAACTACTGTAAGAGACAAAGTCAGATACTATATATTAGTAAAAGGGATATCTTTGAAGAAGAAAGAACAATCATAAACATTTATGCACCTAACTAGGGCACTTCAAAATACATGAGGCAAACACTGGAAAAACTAAGTGGAGAAACAGACCCAACTACAATTATAGTAGGGGACTTTAATACACCATGATCACCATTAAACAGAACATCACGACAGAGAATCAATAATAAAAGAAAGAGTTTGAATAATACATTAGAGGAACTGGATCTAACAGACATATACAGAACATTACACACAAACCCAGTGGGATATACATTCTTCTCGAGTGCACATGGAATGTTCTCCAAGATAGACCATATGCTAGGCCACAGAAAAATTCTCAATGACTTCAGAAAACGGAGATTATGCTAAGTAGTTTCTCTGACTACAATAGAATGAAGCTGGAAACCACAAAAGGCCAGGAAACTAGATTAGGCACAAAGATATGGAAGTTAAACAACACACGTTTAGACAAAAACCGGGTCAAGGAGGAAACCTCAAAAGAAATCAGTTACTACCTTGAAACGAATGAAAATGACAAAACATGTCAAAACCTATGATATGAAGCAAAAGCTGTACTGAGATGAAAATTCATAGTCATAAATGCATACATCAAAAGAGAAGAATGAGTTAAAATTGAAGAGCTGCACACCTAGAGGAATTAGAAAAACAACAAACTAACCACATAGTAAGTAGAAAGAAGAAAATAACAAACATTAGAGCAAAGCTAAATGAAATAGAAAATAAGAAAACACTAGAAAAAAATAAAACCAAAAGCTAGTTCTTCAAGAAGATCCAGAAAATCGACAAACTCTTAGCTAAACTAACAAAGACAAAAACGAGAGATGATGCAAATACACAAAATAAGAAATTAGGAAAGGTATACCACTACTGGCCCCACAGAAATAAAGAGTATCCTAAGAGGATACTTAGAAAAATACATGCCAAAAAGAAGGATAATTTAGAGGAAATGTACAAATTCCTAGAAACTCAGAAGCACCCTACATTGAAGAAAGAAGAAATGGATGAACTCAACAGACCAATTACAAGTAAAGAGATAGAACCAGTCACCAAAACCCTCCCAACTAAGAAGAGCCCAGGACCAGATGGCTTCACAGGTGAATTCTACCAAACATTCTGGAATGAACTAACACCAATCTTGCTTAAACACTTTCAAAAAATAAAAGGAGAAGGAACATGGCCTAACTCATTCTAGGATGCCAACATCACCCTAATACCAAAGCCAAACAAAGACTCCATAAGAAAGAAAAACTATAAACCAATCTAACGAACCTAGATGCAAAAACTCTCAACAAAATACTTGTTAATTGTATTAAAAAATGCATGAAATGAATTATACACCATGACTAAGTGGATTTCATCCTGGATATGAAAGGATGGTCCATCATAAGAAAATCAGTCAATGTAATACACCACAGAAACAGATCAAAAGAAAAAAATCACATGAAATCTCTAGCGATGCAGAAAAAGGATTTTAAAAAAATACAGCACTGTTTCCTGATAAAAACACTGCAAAAAATAGGAACATAAGGAAACTTTCTGAAGATGATATAGGATATATATGAAAAGCCCACAGCTAACATCGTATTCAATGGAGAAATCCTATAAGCTTTCCCTCTAAAAGCAGGAACAAGACAAGAATGCCCTCTATCACTGCTCCTTATAACATTGTGTTAGAAGTACTTGCTTGAGCACTGAGGCACAAAGAAGATATAAAAGCCATCCAGATTGGAAAGGAAGAAGTAAAAATTTCACTATTTGCAGATGACATGATCCTAAACATAGAAAGCCCTGAGAAATCTACAACAAAGCTTCTAGAACTTATAAATGAGTTCAGTAAAGAGTAAAGATGCAGGCTATAAGATCAATGTGCAAAAATCAGTAACATTTCTGTACACCAATAATGAGCAATCTGAGGAGGAAACCAAGAAAAAATACTATTTACAATAGTAACTAAAAAAATCAAGAACCTATAAATAAATTTAACTAAAGATGTAAATGACTTATACAGAGAAAATTACACAACACGGTCAAAGGAAATCAAAAAAGACTTAAATAAATGGAAGAATATTCCCTGTTCATGGATAGAAACTCTAAACATCATTAAGATGTCTATCATACCCAAACTAATCTACAGATTTAATGAAATCCCAATAAAAATCAACACAGGTTTTTATGGAATTGTGAAAACTATGAAATTTATATGGAATCACAGGAGTTCCCAAATAGCCAAAGACATATTGAAAAGAAAAATGAACTTGGAGGAATCACACTACCTGACTTTAAAACATACTACAAAGCTACAGTGGTCAAAACTGTATGGTACTGGCAAAAGGATAGATATACTGACCAATAGAACCGAGTTCAGAGTTCTGGTATAGATCCTAAGATATACACTCATATGATACTTGACAAGGCCACCAAGCCCATGCAACTGGGAGAGAATGGCCTCTTCGACAAATGGTGCTTGGAGAACTGGATATCCATAACCAAAAGAATGAGAGGAACACCCTCTCACACCTTATACCAAAATCAAATCAAGATGGATCTACATATAAGAGCCAAGACCATAAAGACCATGGAAGATAATGTAGGAGAACATCTACAGGAACTTGTAATAGGAAATGGTTTCAGGAACTTCACACCCAAAGCATAAGCAGTGAAAGAAAACATATATAAATGGGATCTCCTAAAACTAAAAGTATTTGCACCACAAAGAAGGTTATCAAGGAAGTAAAAAGGCAGCCTACCCAATGGGAGAAAATATTTGGCAACCATATATCTGACAGGAGCCTAATATGAAAAATATACAAAGAAATCCTATACTTTAAAAATAAAAAGACAATTTTATATATCTTTCATGTATATTCAGATGAACTTACTCCCATGAATCTCCCATCCCAGACACCCCCCACCAATGATCCTCCGCAGCACCCATTGTAACCCTTCTGTGGTGTAAACCTTCCTTGAACATGAAGCCCATATGATAACCAAATACAATTAATAGGAAAAAGAAACAATAATGATAAGCTTAAATGCAAGAGATAAGTACAAGGAAACTCAGAAGAAGAAAAAAAACTAAAAATAAAATATAATTAGCAGATTGGGACATTAAAAAAATGGAGAAAAAACAAACAAACAAAAATTCTTCTATTCAAACCTATATTTGATGCTGGAGTTTGTAGGTGTATTTCCAGAGACTGAAGCCTCTGGCCTACCTATGTGCCAGCTCTGCCTGGAATCTCAGTGGAGCTGCAACTCCTACCCTACAGCTCAATGGACTCATCCAAGTCACTGGCAAGGAGACAACGATGGGCAATGGCCATCCCAGGGAATGGAGAGGGCCTGTAACTGCAGGCAGGATAATCCCATCCACAGTATCCATGGGATATAAGCCCTCTCTCACTTGGAGGTGGAGTGGACATCACCATCCCAGTCCCCTCAGGATTGGGGGAAGAGCTATGGACTAGAGTGGACTTAATGGTATTCTGTTGTAGACATATTGTGATTCAAGCAATGGAAGAAATTATAACAGTGAGGTGGAGCCGGTGGCCACTGGAGCTTTCGGGGCAGGGAGGGGAAGGGCAGTTGAAAAACAGGGGCTTTTTCAGGACTTGGGGGTTGTCCTGAGTGACGTTGTGGCAACGGATATAGGCCATTTTACATCAGCATATACCATGCAGAACTGCGTGGGAGAGAGTGTGGTCTACAATGTGAACTGTGGTCTATGCTTGGTGGCAAGGCCCCAGGATGTGTATATCCATTGCGGGTTATGTGCCACACTGAAGAAGGATGTTTGTGTGGGATGTTATGGGAGGTGTGGGAGGTGGGGAACATGGGAATCCCTGCAATTTCTGTGTAATATTTAGGTAATCTAAGAACCTTTAAATATATAACATTTATGTAAGCAAATGCACATATATGCATTTATATTTATATATCATTTTACAAATATTTGGTATGTATTGTGAAAAATTTGATTTTTATCCACAATAAAATTAAAAAAAAGAAAAACAATTTGTATGAAATATTTTTCAAAAATACTAGAAATTCATAGGTGTTTATTCAATGAGAATAAATAAAATTAATATTCTGATTATTATCAAAAAAAATAAAAAAATTAAAAGACAAACAACCCATTTTTAAAATGGGCAAGTGGGAGGCAAAATGGCATTGGTTTAGGAGGGCACTCGTTGAGAGCTCCCTGAGGACGGCAGATTGTGGACAGAGTCCTGCCTGGGGGTCTGTGTTGTGGGTGCATGGAGCGAGAAGCTTGGGACATCTATCTGTGCAGATCAACGGCATGGACTGATCGGTAGAGATTCGTGAGTTTTAAGCCTGCATGTGGCAGTTAACACAAATGGCTGAACTCCACCTTTAGGGGAAAAAAAAAAGCTGGTTTGAGCTGCAACTCCAGGCCCGGCAACCAGGTGACAGGGCCTGGTGAGAGTGGGAGGGCTCTGGAAAAGAGGTGAGAGAGCTTTCCCTTCTGTGGATTTGGCTGCTTGGAACCCCTTGCAGCTTGGGTGAATGAAACAGCTGGATTGAATCAACACCCGGCAGAGGGGAGGGATAAATCTTCTGGGGGAGTTGATTTACCTACCTGCCCAGGGATAAGCCCCAAACCTTGCCAAGTCGGGGAGAGGGAGAACTCTCCAAGAGAGGGAGGGATCTGACAGAAGGCAGAGAGGGGATTCTTTACCATTGATTTGGCTGCCTGGACCCTCTCATAACTTGGGGGAGCAGATAAGCTGGCTTGAAGCAGTGTCAGGCTGAGGGGAGAGGCAAATCTGCTGAGGAAACCTGATTTACCATCAGACCAGTGACGCTGAGGCTTGGCTCCAGAAGGGGCAGAGTCAGACATTTTTATAGTTTTGCACTGACTAGCATCAGAGCTTCAGCTCCCCTGGGGAGTCCAGGAAGTGGGAAGTGCTTGATTAGTTTCCATGAGCCTAGTTAGGGTCCCCTCAGTGAAGGGGGTGGTCTAGAAGAGGACTATTTTGGGTCCTTTATTTCAAAAAAAAAAAAAAAAAAGAGAGAGAGAGACAGTCATTTTTAAAAATGAAAAATAAATTCTTCTTTTTAATTTAGTTTAATAGCTAAAAGCTGCTTCAGAACTTGCAGATAGAACCCTGAAGGGAAATTGATTGATAAACACAAGCAGGATGAGAGGATCCACAAGGACCGTAGTAGGAATGCTGATCCTCTTTAGCTTTGTTTGACTGCTTGCCTGTGTGGTTGTTCGGTTTTTCTGTGTTTATTTGTTGTCTCTTGCTTTTCTCTCCTCTTTCCTTCCCCCTTTCTTTTTTCTTTCATTTTTTTAAAATTAGGTGTTGCTAGCTTGTCTCTTCTTTGCTGTGCTTCTTCTTCAGTGATTTCCCATTCTCTGTCTATATTGATTTTGTGTTCCAAACTATCTCTTATCCTTCCTTCATCTTTCTGCCTTCTGCTTTCTGTTGTGGCTCTTATACACCACGTTTTTTCATAGCCAACTTAAGAGTGTCAATTTCTATTCTATTTTGTTTCCTTATTTTTAAATTAATATTATTTTTTTTCTTTCAGCCCTCTCTTTACTCTTGCTCTCCCTCCTCATCATTCTAACCTTCTAAATCATTATATATATATTCCTCTATTTGGTTTCCCAGTCCATTGTAGGTACTCCACTTTTTTCCCTATTACTCTACACTACCTACATGAATTAAATATTCATTTCATTAAGTCTTACTTGGCCCCTCTTCTAATTTTTATCAATATTACTATTATCCTTCTTCCTTTCTCACATCTTTCAATTCCTCTGGCCCTAATCTTTTGTCTTCAAGGGAACATAGAAAGAAGCAAGGAAATAAAATAGGAAGAAAAAGTGTAAAAGAGAAAATGTAACAAACGCGTAGAAGCAACAGCCTAACAAAACTCTAGAGCAGAGAGAGAAGCTAATCAACTGAATAAACCCATCAAGATAAAATGATGACTCCAGAAAAAATTACAAACCACACTGAGAAACAGGAAAACATGGACAAGTCCAATGAACAAACTAAAATTCAGGAAGTGATGCAAAACATCAAACAACTAATCAAAGCTTACCAAACAAATATGGACCAAATTAAAGAAGTAAATGAAGAGATTAAGGATATAAAGAACACACTGGGAGAACATACTGAAGAAATTGTAAACATATCCAAAAAGATAACAGATATGATGATGATCAATGGCACAATCCAAGAAATCAAAAAGCTGCAAAATTCACATAACAGCAGATTTGAACAGGCAGAAGAAAGAATTAGTGATGAGGAAGACAGTACATCTGAAATCAAACAGATAGTAGAACAGATAGACAAAAATAAAGAAAAAATTCAGCAGGGACTCAGGGATTTAACCAACAACACAAAACGCACAAACATATGGATTATGGGCATCCCAGAAGGAGAAGAGAAGGGAAAGGGAACAGAAGGAGTGTTGAAGGAAATAATGGCTGAAAATTTCCCAACCCTATTGAGAGAGATGGATGTGCAGATCCAGGAAGCATAGTGCATGCCAAACAGTAAAAATCCCAACAGGCCAACTCCAAGAGATATACTGGTCAAAATGTCCAATATTCAAGACAAAGAGAAAATTCTCAAGGCAGCAAGAGAAAAGAGAACCATCACATACAAGGGAAGCACAATAAGTTTAAGTGCTGATTTCTTAGCTGAAACCATTGAGGCCAGAAGACCGTGGTATGACATAGTCATAGTACTAAAAGAAAAAAACTTCCAGCCACGAATTCTCTATCCAGCAAAACTGGCATTCAAAAATGAGGTAGAGTTCAAAATATTCACAGATAAACAGAAATTAAGAGAGTATGTCAATAAGAAACCTTCACTTCCAAAAAATACTAAAGGAAGTTCTACAAGTTGAAAGGAAAAAACAAAGGAGAGAGAGTTGGAGGAGAGTTTAAAAACAACTGAAAAGACAAAACCAGAAACAAAACAACTTTTGGCATACATTAACCCAAAGAAAAAATGGCTGAAATAGGTTCATTGCAAGTAATGACACTGAATGTTAATGGATTAAATTCACCAATCAAGAGACACAGATTGGCAGAATGGATAAAGAAATATGCTGTCTGTAAGAAAACCACCATTGACCCAAGGACTCAAGGAGGCTGAAAGTGAATGGCTGGAAAACAATTTTACAAGCTAACAATAGCTGTAAAACGGCAGGAGTAGCTATTCTAATATCAGACAAAATAGACTTTAAATGCAAAACTATTGTAAGAGACAAAGATGGACACTATATTTTAGTAAATGGGTAATATCTCAAGAATAGAGAACAATCATAAACAGTTATGCACCTAATAGGGGTGCTTCAAAATACATGAGGTAAACTCTGGGAAAACTAAGTGTAGAAATAAATGCTTCTACAATTATAGCGTGGTACTTTAATACACCATTATCATCTTAGGCAAAATATCTAGACAGAGCATCAATAAAGAAACAAAGGCTGTCAGCAGTACATTAGAAGACCTGGACTTACAAACATATACAGAACACTACATCCAAATACAGCAGGATTTACATTCTTCTGGAATGCACATGGATCATACTCCAAGATAGACCACATGCTAGGCCACAGGACAACTCTCAATGATTTCAGAAAGATTGAGATTATACAAAGTAATTTCTCTGACCACATGGAATGAAATTGGAAATCACTAAGGGCCAGAGAAACAGGTTAGGCACAAGGATATGGAAGCTAAACTGCACACTCTTAGACAAACAGTGGGTCAAGGAGGAAATCTCAAAAGAAATCAGTAAATACTTTGAAACTAATGAAAATGACAACACAACATATCAAAACCTATGGGATGCAGCGAAAGCAGTCCTGAGAGGGAAGTTCATAGCCTGAAATATATATATTAGAAAAGAAGAAACAGCTAAAATTGAAGACCTAACTGCACACTTGGAGGAATTGGAAAAACAAAAACAACCTAAACCAAAAGGAAGTAGAAAGAAGGAAATAACAAAGACTAGAGCAGGACTAAATGAAATAGAGAATAAGAAAGCACTAGAAACAATAAACAAAAACAAAAGCTGGTTCTTTGAGAATATCAATAAAATTGACAAACCCTTAACCAGACTAACAAAGAAAAAGATAGAACAGATGCAAATATAGAAAATAAGGAATGAGCAAGGGGATATCACTACTGACCTCAGAGAAATAGAGTATCATAAGAGGATACTTTCAAAAATTATATGCCAACAAGTATGATAATTTAGAGGAAATGGACAAGTTTCTAGAAACTCACAAACAGCCTACATTGATGAAAGAAGAAACTGATGAACTCAACAGTCCAATTACAGATAAAGAGATAGACTCAGTCATCAAAAACCTCCCAACTAAGAAGAGCCCAGGACCAGATGGTTTCACAGCTGAATTCTACCAAACATTGTGGAAAGAGATAACACCAATTCTGCTAAAGCTCTTCCAAAAAATAGAAGTAGAAGGAATATTGCCTAGCTCATTCTACAATGCCAACATTACCCTAATACCAAAACCCAACAAAGATACCACAAGAAAGGAAAATTACAGACCAATTTCTCTAATGAACCTAGATGCTAAAATCCTAAACAAAATACTTGCTAATCGAATTCAACAACACATCAAAAGGATTATAACCATGACGAAGTGGGTTTCGTCCTGGGTATGCAAGGATGGTTCAATATAAGAAAATCAATCAATGTAATACACCACACAAACAGATTGAAAGAAAAAAATCACATGATCATCTCTATAGATGCAGAAAAAGTATTCAACAAAATACAGCACTCTTTTCTGATAAAAACACCACAAAGGATAGGAATAGAAGGAAACTTTCTGAATATGATAAAGGGTATATATGAAAAACCCAAAGCTAACATCATCTTCAATGGTGAAATCCTAAAAGCCTTCCCCCTGAGATCGGTAACAAGACAAGGATGCCCACTATAACCACTCCTATTGAACATTGTTTTTGAAGTACTTGCTTGAGCACTGAGGGAAGAAAAGGATATAAAAGGCATCCAGATTGGGAAAGAAGAAGTAAAAATTTCATTATTTGCAGATGACATGATCCTATACATAGAAAGCCCTGAGAAATCTACAACAAAGCTTCTAGAACTTATAAAGGAGTTCAGTAATGTTGCAGGCTATAAGATCAATGCTCAAAAATCAGTGGCATTTCTGTACATCAATAACGAGCAATCTGAGAAAGAAATCAAGAAAAAAATACCATTTACAACAGTAACTAAAAGAATCAAATACCTAAGAATAAATTTAACTAAAGTTGTAAAAGACTTATATACAGAAAACTACACAACACTGTTAAAGGAAATCAAAGAAGACTTAAATAAATGGGAAAATATTCCCTGTTCATGGATAGGAAGACTAAACATCATCAAGATGTCTATCCTACCCAAACTAATCTACAGATTTAATGCAATCCCAATAAAAATCAATACTGTATTTTTCAAAGAACTGGAAAAACTAACACAAAATATATTTGGAGAGGTAAGAGGCCCCGAATAGCCAAAGACATATTGAAAAAGAAAAATGAACTTGGAGGTATCATATTACTTGACTTTAAAACATACTACAAAGCTACAGTTATCAAAACTGCATGGTGTTGGCACAAGGATAGACCTACTGACCAATGGAACCGAATTGGGAGTTATGATATAGATCCTCACATATACAGTCATCTCATATTCAACAAGGCTACCAAGCCCACTCAGTTGTGAAAGAATGGCCTCTTTAACAAGTGATGCTTGGAGAACTGGATATCCATATCCAAAGAATGAGAGAAGAATACCATCTCACACCTTATACAAAAATCAACTCAAGCTGGATCAAAGATCAAAATATAAGAACGAAAACCATGAAGACTTTGGAAGATAATGTAGGGAAGCATCTACAGGACCTTGTAATAGGAAATGGTTTCATGAACTTCAAAGCCAAAGCACAAGTAGTGAAAGAAAAAATAGATAAATGGAATGTTCTCAAAATTTAAAACTTTTGCACCTCAAAGGACATTATTAAGATAATAAAAAGGCAGCCTATCCAATGGGAGAAAATATTTGGCAACCATATATCTGATAGGAGCCTAATATCCTGCATATATAAAGAAATCCTATACCTCAAAAATGAAAAGACAAAGAAGCCATTTAAAAAATGGGCAAGTGACCTGAAAAGACACTTCTCCAAGGAAGAAATACAAATGGCTAAAAAACACATGAAAAAATGATCGACATCATTCGCTATTAGCTAAATGCAAATCAAAACCACAATCAGATAGCATCTTACACCCATCAAAATGGCAGCTATTAAAAAAACAACACAATATAAGTGTTGGAGAGGATGTGGAGGAATAGGAACCTCATCCACTGATGGTGAGATTGTGGAATGGTCCAGCCACTGTGGAGGACAGTTTGGTGATACCTCAGAAAACTAACAATATATCATCCGTATGATCCAGCAATTCCACTGCTAGGTATATACGCAGAAGAACTGAAAGCAAAGACAAGAACAGATATATGCACACCAATGTTCATAGTGGCATTGTTCACAATAGCCAAAAGCTGGAATCAGCCCCGGTGTCTATCAACAGATGAATGGATAAGCAAAATGTGGTACATACATACAATGGAATATTACTCAGCTGTAAGAAGGATTAAAGTGCCAACACATGGAATAACGTGGATGAATCTTGAAGACCTTATGTTCAGTGAAGCAAGCCAGGCATTGAAGGATGAATAGTATATGACCTCACTGATTTGAATGGAGGAAAATGAGCAGTCTCTGAGAACCACTGTCTGAAAGATAGGTCAACAAAGGAGAGAGAGAGAAGAGTAGGTTGTGAGCCATCACCCATATGGACATAATCTATGGTAAATTGATAGAGTATAGTTGCATATGGAAGAATAGGACAGGTGGGTAGTGATATTACTGGGTTTGGTGGTGCATGGTTAACAGGTGGGTGGATTAGGAAGGGCAGGTTAGAATACCCAGGACATGTAACTATGAATCTTGTCATTCCATAAGTCAAGACAGGGGAGTGTCATATGGCCGAGGGGGGTGGGGAGGAAGGAACAGACAAGATCAAATGGGGTATTTAGTGGTCATGAGAAATGTTTTTAATTACCTTACAGTAATGTACACAGGATATGGTAAATATTATCCAAAATTATTCAACTGTACTATATAAATTGTACACTATACTGTAAATCTTTGATAATGTTTAGTAGCTATGTTTCACTATCTGTATAACAGTTATAACAATGCTACCATCCACACACACAAAAAAGGTTTTAATATGGGGTGGGGAAGAGGGAGGGAGGGTAGGTACATGTGAATCTCTAGTACTCAGTGTGTGACTATGCTGTGACCAAAATCTTCTTTGAAACCTAAATGAAAATTTGGAAGACACTGGGAAATGAGAGGGGGAAGGTGTCACGGTACACACTGGACATCTGATAATGCAGTGATAAAAGGCGAAAAAATAAAAATAAAAAATAATTTAAAAAAATTTTTTTTGTTTTTTCCCATTTTCTTTTTTTGAATGTCCCAATCAGTTAATAATATTTTATGTTTGTTTTCTTTTCTGAGTTTCCTTGTGTTTTATCTCTTGCATTTAAGCTTATCATTATTATTTCATTTTCCTATTAATTGTATTTGGTTATTATATGGGCTTCATCTTCAAGGAAGGTTTAGATCACAGAAGGGTTACAATGGGGGCTGCAGAGGACCATTTGATGGGGGTGTCTGGGATGGGGGATTCATGGGAGTAAGTTCATCTGAATATACATGAAAGATATATAAAATTGTTCAAATGATCGAGGGATGGGGCATGGTCATGGTGGATAGACAATCACTCAATAATTGAGGGAATATTGAATTCCCAGCTTGGAGAGCTCTGCCACATTCTCCAAGGGAGCAACAACAGTCCCCTGAGTTCAGGGGCAGTGTCTGGCAAAAGAGGATGGTCCACTGTTGGATTGTTGTTATTGATGACTAGCCTTATGACTCTTTGCTCTTGTAATTGAAACTTGGCCTACTGTTATGGGGTGCCTAAGGGTTGCCACCGGAGAGCCTCCTTTTGCTCAAATGTGGCCTCTCTCTAAGCCAAACTCAGCATAAGAATGCATTACCTTCCCCCCAATGTGGGACATGACTCCCAGTGATGAGCCTCCCTGGCAATGAGGGATTAATACCAAGTGCCAACTGGATATATGACTGGAAAAAAACCTTGAAGAAATGGGGAAAAGGTAAAGAGAAATGAGTTCATGTGGCTAAGAGACTTCAAAGAGAGTCGGGAGATCATCCCAGAGGTAACCCTTATGCACACCTCAGTGGGATCTCATAGAACACCAAAGTGGATATCACCCCACACAGAGGGACTCCTGAGGGCTCTGGAGACACCCAGGTCCTATATAAGGGGGGATAGTCCCAGAGATTGATGCCTTATCAGTGGGCTCTATTTTGAAATCTGTGCTCCAGAGACTGACAGAGTTGGACTCAAATAAGTCCTCCCTGCACATGGTCCATCAGTCCCTTCTATTCAAACCTATTTGTGATGCTTGAGTTTGTAGGTGTACTTCCAGAGACTGGAGCCTCTGGCCTGCCTATGTGCCAGCTGTGCCTGGAATCTCGGTGGAGCTGCAACCCCTACTCTACAGCTCAATGGACTCACCCACGTCACCTGGTGAGGAAACAAAGATGGACAACGGCCATCCCAGGGAATGGGGAGAGCATGCAGTTGAGGCAAGATAATCTCATCCACCATATCCATGGGATATAAGCCCACTCTCACTTGGATGTGGAGTGAACATCACCATTAGAGTGGACTTAATGGTATTCCTTTGTAGACATATTGTGACTCAAGCAATGGAAGAAATTATAAGTGATGTGGAGCCAGTGGCCACTAGATTCTTTTGGGGCAGGGAGAGGAATTGCAATTGTAATACAGGGGCTTTTTCAGGACTTGGGGTTTGTCCTGAGTAATGTTGCCCCGACAGATATAGGCCATTTTACATCAGCATATATCATGCAGAACTGTGTGGGAGAGAGTGTTGTCTATGATGTTAACTGTGATCTATACTTAGTAGCATAGCCCCAAGATGTGTATATCCATTGCAGGTGATGTGCCACACTAATGAAGGATGTTTATGTGAGATGTTATGGGAGGCATGGGAGGTGGAGATCATGGGAATCCCTGTAATTTTTGTGAAACATTTATGTAATTTAAGCATCTTTTAAAAAAAAAAAATATATATATATATATAAAATAGCATTTATGTAAGCAAATGCACATATATGCATATATATTTATATATCATTTTACAAATATTGGTTTGCATTGTGAAAATTTTTATTTTTAACCACAATAAATTAAAAAAAGTATACCCTATTTTTAAGGCTATCCTAATTTTAAATATATTAAAATCTGAGGGCAAAAAGGGGGCAAGTGACCTGAAAAGACACTTCTCCAAAAAGAAATACAAATGGCTAAAAAGCATATGAAAAGATGCCCAACATCTGTAGCCATTAGGGAAATGTAAATCAAAACTACAATGAGATACCAACTTACACCCATTAGACTGGTAGCTATTAAGAAAACAGAGGACTATATGTGTTGGAGAGGTTGTGGAAGAATGGGAACCCTCACCCAGTGCTGGGGGGGATGCAGAATGGTCCAGACATTGTGGAGTGCAGTTTGGCACTTCCTCAAAAAACTAATTGCCATATGATCCAGCAATTCCACTGCTGGGTATATATCTGGAAGAACAGAAAGCAAGATCACAAACAGTTATATGCACACCAATGTTCACAGTGGTGTTATTCACTATTGCTAAAAGGTGGAATCAAGCCAAATGCCCATCAACAGATGAATGGATAAACAAAATGTGGTACATACATACAATGGAATATTACTCTGCTGTAAGAATGAATACAGTGCTAACACATGGGATAACGTGGATGAATCTTGAGGACCTTATGTTGAGTGAAGCAAGCCAGGCATTGAAGGAGGAACATTACATGACCTCACTGATATGAATTAAGCAAACTGAGCATACTCAGAGAGCTATTACCCAGAAGACAGGTTTACAGGAAATAGAAAGGTAGAAGATTGTGAGCCAAAGCCCATGTGGATGTAATCTATGATAAGATGAAAGTGTGCAGTTGGGCACTGAAGGGATATGACAGGAGGGTAGCGGTACTATTGAGTTGGGTGGTACAGGTTTGACAGGTGGGTAGAATGGGGAGGGTGGGTTGGAAGATCCATGGAACTTGGGAAGGGTTGGGGAGAGACCAGATGAACACTGGGGATTGGCGGGTATGTGGTTAAAAGTACAAATTTGGGGATGCTCTTAGGGCAATATGAAAAGGAAGGGTTACTGGTTTAGATTGTTGGATAGTGGGGCATTCGGGACAGGATGTACCTGGAACAGGACTCTAGGAAATGTGCAAGTGATCGTTTTGTCATAATGATTTGTACCACGGTATGGAGACACACATAATGAGTGGGAAGGAGTTGGACTCCCATCCTGGGGAGGATCAATATGTTCACAAACAGAAGGGCAGGAGTCTCTCAAGAGCATGGCCCTTTCCTAATAAGGGAGGACAAACCAATGTGTCAAGACCTCAGTGTTGTTGTAAGTGACTATGAATCTTGTCATCCAAGGAGTGAGGCTGAGGGGCTTGCTGTGGGCCCCTAGAGGATGGAGAGGGAGGAGTAGAATAGAGGGAACAGAGAGTATTTAGTGGGCAATGGAAGTGTTCTACATGATCTTGCAATGATGGACATGGGCCATGTTAAATATCATCAAAATTTATAAATGTGAATGGAGTAAAATGTAAACCTTAATGTAAACCATTGACCATCATTAGTAGCTATGTTTCACTATTTGTTTATCAGTTGTATCAAAGGGACCATCCACATATTAAAAGGTATCAATACAGGAAGCGGGAGGAGGGAGAGGATGTCGGGTATATAGGAGTCCCCTGTATTCTGTATGTGACTTTACTGTGACCTAAAACTTCTTTGAAAACAAAATGAAAAAAAGTAAAACACTGGGGAATAAATGGAGGAAAATGTCACTCTACATACAGGACAACAAATATTACAGTGAAAAAAGGCAAAATGTGAAAAAAAATTTTAATATTTTTCATTATTTTTTAACATCCCAATCTTAATTTTTTTTAGTTTTAGTTCTTTTAAAATTCTATGTGTTTTATTTCTTATATTTAAAACTATCATTATACTTTCATTTCCCTATTAACTGTATTTGGCTATTTTATTGGTTTCATTAAAAATTTTTTTTTAATTTATTGAAGTATATCACTCATACATGAGCATACATAAACAATAAGTGTATAACAATAGTTGTGAACTTACAAAACAAATATATGTAACATCATACAGGGCTCACATACCTTACCCTACCACCAATACCTTGCATTGTTGATAAACATTTTTAACTAATGATTAAAGAGCATCCTCAAAATATTACTAATAACCAAAATATTTTCCCCAATTCACCCTATTATTATAATCATATCATTTATACATAAACATACATAAAAAATAAGTGTATAGTACTAGTTGTGAACTTACAAAGCAAACATACATAACATCATACAGGGGTCCCATGCATCAACCCTCCACCAACACCTTGCATTGTCATGAGACATTTGTTACAAATTATGAAAGAATATTGTCAAAATCTTACTACTATTATATTCCTTATCATATACTTGGTGTATTTTTCCCAACCCACCCCATTACTATTTTTTAAATTTATTTAATGACAGAAGTTGTAAATTTATAAAACAATCATGGACATGTGCAGAATTCCCATACAACACCCCCTCTATCAACCCACCACACCATGGTGGAATATTTGTTACAGGTTATGAAATAATAATATCTGATTATTACCAGGTCTACAGCATACATTTGGCACACATTTTCCATACTCACCCCATTATCAACACAGTACATCTTTGGCATAGATGCAATAATATTATACTATTACCTGAAACCACAGTCCATAGGTGACTCCATTTGTATTTTTCCCATGCTTCTCCACATGCCCACCAACGTGCAACAGGGATATATATCTGCTCTAGCTCACAAAGGACACTCTTGCACCTGTACCATCAACCACAATTCTCATCCACCTCTGGGTTTACTGTAATATTCAGTCCCTGGAATATTCTCTAGCTTTCTGTCAATTGGCATTTACATCCCTAGACTATATTTTCAGCCACATCCCCATTTATAAACCAGCTGTTACTAAGTATAATGTATCACCATCAACTCTGTACATTCCACACTTTTACAGTAAAGCTAATTAAAACTTCAACATACGTTAAATATCAGTAGTCCATCTCAGTCATCCTCTTATCTCCTTTAAGAATCCACCACCTACCACAAGGTCTTGAAGATATTTTCCTACATTTTCTTCTAGAGGCTTTATGGTTCTTGCTTTTATATTTATGTTTTAGATTCATGTTGAGTTACTTTTTGTATAAGGTGTGAGATAGGGGTCCTCTTTCCTTATTTTGCTATGGATATCCAGTTTTCTCAGTAGCATTTGTTGAATGGTCTGTTCTGGCTAAGCTGGGTGTATTTGACAGGCTAGTCAAAAATCACTTGACCATAGATGTGAGGGTCTGTTTTTTAACCAACAATTCAGTTCCATTAGTCTATGTGTCTGTCTTTATGCCAGTACCATGCTGTCTTACCACTGAAGCTAGGTAATACAATGGTAAGTCTGGAATTGAAAATCCTCCAACTTTGCTTTTCCTCTTTAAGATGTTTCTGCCTATTTAGGACCCCTTACCCTTCCAAATAAATTTGATATTCATGTTTTCCATTTATTTAAAAAATGCTGGCAGAATATTTTTTGGGATTGCTTTGAATCTGTACATCGATGTGAGCAGAATTGACAACTTGATGATATTTAGTCTTCCATTCCATGAGCATGGAATATTCTTCCAATTATTTAGGTCTTTTAAAATTTTCTTTTAACAATGAGTTGTAGTTTTCTGAATAGAAGTGCTTTACATCATTCATTAAGTTTATTGCTGAATATTTAGGTTTTATCTGTCATATTTTATTTTCACCACTCTTTTGACACTTTTAATTACTTTTATTGATATAATCTTCATTTCTAGACTCTCTTCCAGGCCTCTCTCTCCCCTGTCTTTTCTCTTCAGGCTGTAGCACATCCTTTAGTATTTTCTGCAATGCAGGTCTCTTTGTTATAAATTCTTTCCGTTCTGTTTATATGTGAGCATTCTAAATCACCCTTATTTTTGATAGACAATCTTGCTGGATACAAGATTCTTGGCTGAAAGGTTTTTCTCTTACATTATCTTTAATATATCATACCACTATCTTCTTGCCTCCATGGTTTCTGGTGAGAAATCAGCACTTAATCATATTGGGTATCTTTTATATGTTATGCATTGCTTTTCTACTGCTGCTCTCAGAATTCTCTTTCTCTTTGACATTTGACATTATATTTGGTATGTGTCTTGGAGCTAGTCTATTTGTATTTTTTCAGATGGGACTATGTCGTGCTTCCTGGACGTGGTTATCTAGGTCCTTCAATAGGGTTGGGAAGTTTTCTACTATTATTTCTTCAAGTGTTCCTTCTGCCACTTTCCCTTTCTCTTCTCCTTCTGAGAAACCCATCATAGGTATATTTTCACATCTCTTGGTGTCATTTAGTTCCCTGAAACCTTGCTCAAGTTTTTCCAATCTTTTATTCATCTGTTCTTTTGTATGTTCACTTTCAAAGGCCATTTCTTTAAGCTCACCAATCTTCTCTTCTGCACCCTCAAATCTGCTATTATATGATTCCAGGGTATTTTTAATTTCATTTATTGCTCCATTCATTCCAATAAGATCTGCTATCTTTCTATGTATGCTTTCAAATTATTCTGTGTATTCATCTATGTCTTCTTAATATCCTTAATTTCTTTAGCCATCTCATTGAATTTATTAAGCAGATTTGTTTGAACATCCATGATTAGTTGTCTCAACTCCTTTATGTCATCTGGAGGCTTGTTCCCTTAACTGGGCCATATCTTCCTGTTTCTTGTAAATTTTGTAAATTGTACATTGTGGATTGTAAATTTTTGTTGGTGTCTTGACATCTGGCTTACTAGATGTATTTATTCTGGGTGCAGTTTTTCTCTTTAGTTTAAGGCTTCCTGCCCTTTCTTCCTTCCTGGTGTAGAAGGAGCCATGGATGTAGTTGATACTATAAGCTGTGTAGGCTCAAGCTGCCCTCATTACCCCAAGGACCAATGAAGCTTCTCCCAACTTTCTCCTTTGCCAGGGGTAGGGACAGATCCACAGCTGTGTGGAATAATCCAACTCTTGTGGGCTTAGACTCTAGTTGCCCACAGAGACTTATGAAGCTTCACACCCAATTCTACCCTGCATGGGGAGAGGATGGAGCTGCAGTTCTTGGGAGCAATCTATGCAGTGCAAGTCCAAGATGACCACAGTTGTCCTGGTAAACTTCTGATTATTCAATCTGTCCCAGCTAAATGTATATGCAGTTACCTGGATAGGCTGGTGCTGAGCCCTCCAACTTCCTTCCTGCTAGAAGTGGTGCTGAAGCCTAGGCTAGGGCTGCATGACAATCTGGGTGAAAAAAAAACAGTCTCTACCATCACTGTGATTTTCAGTTAGCCTGGCTTCCCCTCAAGCTGGGGGTGGAGTCAAAATGGCAGCTACTGTCTTCCTTCTGACTTGGATAGGCTCAAACTTTAGCTGTTCTTAGTGCCTGTGGTGGCTTGCACTGCCAAATTAGGATGATAACTGGCCTCTGCAGTGTGGCCTGTAGTTTCCTGGAGAGGCTGGCACAGTTCCCCCCAGCTTCCTCCCTGCCCAAGGTGGGCCTGGGTCTTAGGTTTCAGTAGAAATCTGATCTAGATGGAAAGAAGCTAGTCCCTTCCAGCACTGTGATTTTCAGTCAGCCCTACTTCCCCGCAAGTTAGGCGCAGAGTTAAGATGGCAGCTACTGACCTCTTTCTGACTTGGACAGGTTCAAACTTTGGCTGTTCTTAGGATTATACTTTAGCCCATTGAATTTACTAACCAGTAGCTGAAGTTGGTACCCAACTGTCTCTTCCTCCCCCATTTTGGGGAAGGGGACTTTCCAATATCAGCTATGGAATAGCTCCTGAGGTAGCTTCTGCCTCCAGGGAAGTATGAGCACCGGCCTCTGTAGCATGGAGTGTTATGAATCTTCTCTGAAGATGGGCAGGTTCCTCTTTCCATTCTTCCAAGATTGCTGGAGGATGCACTTCTGGCCACCTGAAGCCCCCAAACAAGTGCTCTAGATAGCTCTTGGTGATCAACAACTGCCTCATAGCAGGAGCTGATTCTAAGAGCTCTTCACTCTGCCACAATCTTGCTGGTTGTCCTATTGGCTTCATTTTTGAAGAAGCTTTGGATCACAGAAGAGTTACAACTAGAGCAGGGGAAGATCATTGGTGTGGGATGTCAGTGATGGGGGTTATATGGGAGGAAGTTCACCGGGACATACATATAACTATATAAATGCGTTCAAGTGTTCATGGGGCATTGTCACAATAGGTAGAGATTCACACAATAACCAAGAGAATATTGAATTCCCATCCTGGTACACATTGCCATGTTCTCTAATGGAACAGCAACAGTCCCCCAAGTGCAGGGACAATGACTTGTAAAGGAGGATGGTGCACTGATGGATCCTTGATATTGATGACTGTGAGCTTTTGCTCTTAAAATTGAAACTTAGCCCAGTGTTGTGGGGTGTCTAACAGTTGCCTCCTGAGAGCCTCTCTGTTGCTCAAATGTGCCTTTCTCTAAGTCAAACTCAGCATATAAATGCAATACCATCCCCCCAGTGTGGGATATGTCTCCCAGGGATGAGCCTCCCTGACACCAAGGGATTACTACCAAGAACCAATTAGCAATGCAACTGGAAAAAAAGACCTTGGAAAAAGGGGGGGTAAAGGTAAAGACAAATTAGTTTGTATGGCTAAGAGACTTCAAAGTGAGTCAGGAGGTTAACCCGAGGTAACACTTATGCATATCTCAGCAGGATTTCACAGACTGCCAAAGTGGATACTGCCCCCTAATACTGGAGCCCCTGAAGGCTCTGGAGAAACCCAGGTCCTAAGATCAAGGCAGATAGCTCCAGAGTTTGGTGCCTTGCCAGTGGGCCCTACTTTGGAGTTTGTGCTCCTGAGAGTGACAGAATTGGACTCAGTTATGGCTTCCTTACACATGGTTCATCTGTCCCTTCCATTTAAATCTATATCTGGTGCTGGAGTTTGTAGGTATACATCCAAGAGACTGGAATCTTTGTGCTGTCCATGTGTCAGCTGGACCCTGAGCCTCATCTGAATTGCAATACCTACTCTCCAGTTCATTGGACTCACCCAGGACAACAAGGAGGTGAGGGCTGACAACCACCATAACAAGAAACTGCAAGCAAGGGAATATTATCCATCTGCTGTATGGGATTGAAGCCCCTTCTCCATGAGAGGTGGAGTGGACATCACCACCCCAGAATCCTCAGAAGTGAAGAATGAACTATGAACTAGAGTGGACTTACTGGTATTCCACTATATACTTATAGTGATTCTAGCAATGTAATAAATTACAACATTGATGTGGAGGCAGTGGCCACCTGAGGCTCTGGGGGCAGGGAGAGGGAAAAACAGGTGTAATATGGGGCCCTTTTTGGGACTTTGGAATCATCCTGAAAGACACTGCAATGACAGATATAGGCCATTCTATATCTTCCAATAACCTGCAGAATCGTGTGGGAAAGAATGTTAACTACAATGTGAACAATGGTCCATGCTCAGTGGCAATGCCTCAGAATGCATTTATCAGTTTCAATGAATGTGCCACACTAATGAAGGATGCTTATGTGGGTGGGTGTGGAAGGTGTGGAGAGTAGGGCATATGGGATTCCCTATATTTTTTGTGTAATATATATGTAATTTAAGTATCTTTTTAAAAATAAAGATAAATTAATTTCAAAAAAAATGAAAAGGCAATTACCAAATTCATTTAGAAGGAAAAGTGTATCCAAATTGCCAAAAGCATTCTAAAAAAGAAGAGTGACACGGGAGGAATTTCACTGCCTACACTTGAAACATATTACAAAGCTACAGTGGCCAAAACAGCATGATACTGGTATAAAGATAGACACATTGATCAGTGGAATAGAATTGCATACCTAGAAATAAACTCTCACCTATATGGTCAACTGGTTTTTGATAAACCTACCAAGTCCGTGTTAATGGGAAAAAACAGTCTCTTCAACAAATGGTGCTGGCAGAACTTTTATATTTATAACCAAAAGAATGAAAGAGGACCCTTATCTCACTCCCTATACAATAATCAACTCAAAATGGATCAAAGACCTAAATATAAAAGCTGGGACCATAAAACTACAAGAAGAAAATGTATGGAAATATCAAGACCTTGTCGTAAGTGATGGTTTCTTGGACCTTACACCCAAAGTATTTGCAGCAAAAGAAATAAATAGATAAATGGTCAGCTGTTCCTGGAATCTCGGTGGAGCTGCAACTCCTAATCTACAGCCCAATGGATTCACCCAAGACACCTGGCAGGGAGATGATGATGGACAATGGCCATCCCAGGGAATGGAGAGACTGCAATGTAGGCAAGATAATCTCATTCATCTTATGTATAGGATATAAGCCCCCTCTCACTTGGAGATGGAATGGACGTCACCATCGCAGACTCCTCAGGATTGAGGGAAGGACTATGGACTAGAGTGGACTTACTGGAATTCTGTTGTACACATATTGTGATTCAAGAAATGGAAGAAATTACAACATTGATGTTGAGCCAGTGGCCACTGGACACTTTTGGAGCAGGGAGAGGGAAAAGCAGTTGTAATACAGGGGCTTTTTTGGAACTTGGGAATTATCCTGAGTGACATTACATTGACAGATATAGGCCATTTTACATCAGCATATAACATGCAGAACTGTGTGGGAGAGAGTGTGGTCTACTATGTGAACTATGGTCCATGCTTAGTGGCAAAGCCTCTGGTTGTGTATATCCATTGCAGGTGATGTGCCACACTAATGAAGGATGTTTATGTGAGAGGTTGTGGGAGGTGTGGGAGGTGGGGAACATGGGAATCCCTATAATTTTTGGTAACATTTATGTAATCTAAGAACCTTTTAAAATATTTTTAAAAAATACTACAAAGTTTTAATATCATAGGACTTTTTGAAGAGGTAAGAAGACAGCCTACTCAATGGGAGGAAATATTTGGAAATCATACCTCCAGCAACGATCTAATATCCACGATATATAGAGATCCTACAACTCAACAAAAAAAAGAAAAATGACCCAATTTAAAAATTGGCAAAAGAACTAAATAGACATTTTTTTCTAAAGAAGAAATATGAATGACAAAAATACACATTAAAAATGTTCAACATCATTGGCAATTAGGGAAATGAACATCAAAGTTACATGAGATATAATTTTACACCTACTAGAAAAGCCACTATGAACAAACAGAAAACAAGTGTTGGAGAGGACGTAGGGAGACAAGAATGCTTATTCACTGTTTGTGGAGACTTCCACTCTGGAAGTCTGTTTTGCAGTTCCTAAGGAAGTTAGATATAGATCTGAGGTTGACCCTGTAGTACTGATCTTAGACACACCCCCAGAAGATCTCAGAGCAGTGGCATGAACTAACATCTGCACACTGATGTTCATAGTAGTGTTGTTCACAATTGCCAAAAGATGGAAACAACCCATGTGTCTATCCACTAATGAATGGATAAACAAACTGTTTTGTGTACACACGATAAAATCCTATGCAGCTATAAGAAGAAATGAAGTTGTGAAGCATTTGATAACATAAATGAACGTGGAGGACATTATGTTGAGTGAAAAAACCTAAACAGAAAAGGACAAAGATTGTATGATTTCACTATTATGAACTAAATATGATGATCAAACTCATGAAGTTAATAGATAGATTATAAGTTACCAGAGAAAAGATTGTGGTTCGAGAATGGAAAGCTGAGGTTTAATCCATTTAGAATTGGTAAAAGTTATTTGTAAATATTTGGAAATGAATATAAATGTTGAACGATCATCATAGGATTTGTGATTAGTAGCACTAGCATATGAGTATGACAGTGGTTTGCTTTTATTTTTCTGAGTAATGGAGTTGCTACACCTACTCTACAGCTCATTGGATTCATCCAGGACAACTGGCGGGGAGATGATGATGGACAACAGCCATCCCAGGGAATGGAGAGAGTCTGCTATTTTACTGTAGACATATAGTCACAGGCTGTAGAGCTTGTGTAGGTGCGTGCAGCACTGGAGGCTGTGGAGACTGTGGTGGCTTTGGAGATCCCATGCAGGCTGTGGAGCCTGTGGAAATCACGTGCAGTATGTGTATTTCCTGTGCAGCATTGGAGCCTGTGGAGCACAAGGAGGTCATGGAGGCCATGGAGACCCTGTGCAGGCCCCAAATCTGGTGTTGCCCAAGAGGACCAGGCGTCACTGTCCAACTGGCCTCACAGGACACTGGCCAGGCTGGTGTTGGGTTCCTTCTGACCTTGAAACTGCATGGGGGTGGGATCTCCATCCACTGTGGGAGGGACACATCTGAAGCCTCATTCAGCCCTTCCCACCAGCCCCCCTCCACCCTCACACCTGAAGCCCAGGCCCCCTGATGCTGTAGCCCCCCTCAGATGGGGATGTGTGAGACCTGGCTAAAGCCCCCAGGGCCCAGCAGGGTCTAGTGGGGGTCTCATTGCACAAGGGTGTGCACCTCATGTCCCTCCCTTTGTCCCCTACCTTGATGAAGTGGTGCTCAGGGAGGCTGCAGGCCTGGATGTGGTCCTGCAACAGCTACTGTGAGAAGTTCTGGTGCCTCTGGGTGGCCCTATGTGCATCCATGGTGTTGCAGCATGCCTTGTTCAGATCTGGGGAGACACATGTGTGGGGTTGGGCCACCTTGTTCCCTGGCCTTGGCCCCACAGGTACCCACCCTGGGCCTGAGGCCACCATCCTTGGACGGACTATGAGTGAGCAGGGAGGGCCTTGAGGCAGACCCAGGGGGCTGGCTCAGGGGAGGAGCAGGGTGCTGGGCAGCCTGGAGCTCACAGAGCTTGCTTGAACCCCATGGGGGACCAGCCCAGGCCTCCCCCACAGCACTGCCACAGGCGTGGGTGCAGGGCCACTGTCTCCCTGGGGTCCTGTTTCCTAAGACTGCCCTGACCTGCCCCACTGTATGCTCAGTCCTGCTCATCCAGAGACAGTGCCCCTGAGGGACCCCCAGAGCTGCCCCACCTCTGAGCAGGGCTGATGACCACAGCTGCACCAAAATGTCTGGGATATTGCTGGCCAGCTGCATTGCCAGGACAACCATGTTGTTGCTCTCCTGTGGGTGAGAAGCATTGGCTCAGGGCCAGGGATGCCCTCTCCCCAGGGCCCACACCCCTGGGCCTCCAAGGTCCCCACCCTGTGGTTGCCCAGCATGTAGAACATGTGGCAATGGGAGCAGACCTTCAGCCAGTTTACATCCTCCACATTGGACATCTTCAGGGTTTCTCACAGAAATCACCTATGAGAGAATGCAGGACCCCTGTTGTGGAGTAGGAGTTGGCAGGAGGGGCAGGAGGGGCAGGGGCTCTGGGGTGGTGGTGTTACTCACTTGTCTTCCTTGTAGAGGACCTGGAAGAAGAGGAGGCCCGGGACATAGAAGGCAGAGGCCAGCAGGCAGTGCAACCTGGGGAGGGTGGAGAATCAGAGGGGGGAGGAGCATGGCACAGGCCCTGCTGCAGTGACCATCCCCCAGAACCCCCCAGAAGACTGCTCGAGGCACCTGGAGGTGCTCACCTGATGAAAAAGCTGTAGTCAGGGTTGATCCTCTCCAGCAGGCTGTAGAGCTGCCGGCTGAGGGGCCATCAGAGCCCCTGAGGGGCTACCCAGACCTGTTGATCTGAGGAGTCCCCACAAGAGAACATACCCCCACCATGCAATCTGACCCCCTCACAGCCCCTGAGGGCAGCTGCATCTGCGACCACCCCGGGACTTGTGGGGATGAAGTGCCCCCACGCAGCAGTCCTGGGGCCAAGGGGTCTGGCCTGGCCCTCCCTATCCTGCATGGGGTAATGAGGGCTGGGTGTCCCCACCTGCTAGCTCCAGTCCAAGGGCCGAACAGCGAAGGAGCATGAGATGAGGGTTAGGGTTAGGGTTAGGGTTAGGGTTAGGGTTAGGGTTAGGGT
>JAKSZT010054556.1:1678207-1699455 GCA_026826555.1 Tolypeutes matacus
TTAGGGTTAGGGTTAGGGTTAGGGTTAGGGTTAGGGTTAGGGTTAGGTTAAGGGTTAGGGTTAGGGTTAAGGGTTAGGGTTAAGAGCATGAGGGGTTATGTGGCAGGTGGAGGGCAATGAGGGGGAATGAAGGACAGATTTTGGGGCCTAGGTATCTGAGGGGCGATTATCTGGTGTCAACAGGGAGCCCCTGCAGGGTGTGGACATTTCAGGAGTCCTTGGAAGCTGGATGGAGGTTGGGATGGGGGTGACCTCAGCGAGGAGAGCTGGGAGCCTGGTGCTGGGACATGAGTAAACCTTGAGCATCTTCCCTAGGGAGAGGAGACCCGGGCTTTGGAGGGGATTCTGGCCCAGCTTCATCTGTTCTTGTGGCCATGGTACATGAGGTACCCTGTCTCAGCCCACAGTTGGCCAAGATCTGCAGGTGCAGGGTGCCATCCTGGGAGCAGTGCAGGGTCCCAGACATGAAGAGAGTCACCTACTATGTCCCTGCTTCCTTCCTGGGTGTACATGCTCACCAGACAGTCATGATGTAGGCCCACAGCTCCTGGTGGCAGGTGAGCAGCAAAGGGGAGTTACTGGGGACTGTGCATGCAGCTGCGAACCATCAGAGCAGCAGTGGATGTGCAGGTGGGCTTTTCATTATAAAACTGTCTTCTGCATTGGTGAAGTCAGGGAAATAGAGAAAAGCCCACTGTCCACCACCCCGGCACCAGAATGCACCAGCCATAGGCACTGGGCTCCATTCCTGCTCATCTCTCAGTACCGGACTTAGCAGCTCCCCCCACCCACAGCCAGGTGCCCTGGCACTGGTGGCCACTGCAGAGTCACCCACAGTCCTGGGTAAGTGGCCACCAGCTCAGGGAAGCTGAGGTTGAGCTCTGGGGCAAGTGCACACAGGTGAGAGCACAGAGGCAAGAGGAGGTGAGCAACCTTTCCCAGGCCAGCCTCTGCCCTGATGTCTCTACTTGGGCCTCCCCAGGACCACCGTGAGGTGTTTCCAGCCTCCTCCAGCCTGGGCCCAGCACTGGGCCCTCCCTTCCTAAGCCCTGGGTGAGCTTAGGAAGCTCTGCCCACCACCAGGATGATAAGCACAGCCCTGACCTTTGTTGCTGTGTAGTCAGCCCTGGCTTGATTCCCTGTCCTGGGCAGAAGGCCCCATATGGACAAATGGCAGCCATGACTAGCACTGGCTGCAGGCTCTGGAGCGGCCTCCAGGCCTAAGCCTGAGTGGAGGACCTGACACTGCTCCAGCTGAGTCAGGGCACTCCTGGTGTCAACCTTGAAGTTCTGGCACAGGGGGGTACTACCCACAGTGCCATTGTGAACTGGGCCTCCATGTTGTCCATGCACTTGACCTAGATCAGTACAGGCCCTGGAAGGAGTAGCCATGGTTAGGGTGTCATCTGCTGGCAGCTCATCCCAAGCCTCGTGGCCATGCCCAACCTGTCCACCTCGTGACTCCTGGGTCATGACAGAGCCCACATGGAATGTTTGAGACACAACTTGAGGGTCGATACCAGGGCCAGCCACACACTCACCTGCAGTGTGTGGAGCTGGGCTGCATGGTTGGAGAATTGCTGGGGTGATTTCTGGCACAGCTGGCAGAACTATGAGTTCTGGGAGTGCACAGTCATAGGATCACTTGGCCCCAGGAACTGACCCTGGCCAGGAGTGTCCCCTTGTCCCATCGGCCCACATTGAGGTCTGAAGCCTCAGGGTACAGGCTCCAACAGGAAGGGTGGTGTGTGGGGTCTCAGCCTCAGGGAGCTTGGACCCTCATGCTACACATGGGCCCAAGTGGGGAGCGGTCCATGGATTCCTGCACAGGACTCTGCTGAGTGACATCCAAATGGCATGGGAAGGGCTTGGTGCTCTGTTAAGCAGGACACCACCCCCAAAACTCTCCTACCCCTCTGACATGAGTGCCCCATCCTCCCCACTTTTCCCCCACTGCCCACCCACCTGCTGCAGTGCAGTGTCCATGTTGGCCATGGAACTCGTGGAGCTGTGGAGACCTGTGGAGGCTGTGGAGCCCATGGACAGTGCAGGCATGTGGAGTCCATGGAGCCTTTAGAGCCCATGAAGCCCATGGAGTCTGTGGATCCTGTGCAGGCCTGTGGAGCCTGTGGTGCTTGTGGATCCTGTGGAGCCTGTGGAGCCTGTGCAAGCCAGTGGGAGTCCATGAAGCCCATGGATCATGTGGAGCCTGTAGACCCCATGGAGCCTGTTGAGCCTGTACAGGCTTCTGGAGCCTGTGTAGCTTCTGAAGCCGGCAGGCCCATGGAGCCTGTGGAGCCAGTGGCACCTGTGAGGACTGTGGAGCCCATGGAGCCTATGGAGCCTAAGGAGACATTGGAGCCTGTGGAGAAAGAATCATGTGGAGGTTTGTGGAGCCCATGGAGGCCCATGGGGCCTGTGCAGGCCTGTGGAGCCTATGGGGCTTGTGGAGCCTATGGAGCTTGTGCAGAAAGGTGAGCTAGTTGAGTCTATGGAGCCTGAGGAGCCTGTGGACTTTCTGGAGCCCGTGGAGGCATATGGAGCCAGTGCATCCCTGTGGAACTGGTGGAGCCTGTGGGCCTGTGGAGCCCATGGAGCCCTTTAGAGGCGGTGCAGGCCTGTGGAGCCAGTGGAGGTCCATGGAGGCCATGGAGTCTGTGCAGGCCCATGAAGCCAGTGGAGCTTGTGGAGTCCGTGATGGTCAGTGGAACCTGTGGAGCCCATGGATATTGTGGAGCCTGTGGAACTTGTTGACCCCATGGAGGCCTGTGGAGCCTGGGCAGACCCATGGAGACTGTGCAGCCTGTGGAGGCTGTGAAGCTTGTGAAGCCCATGGAGGGCTGTAGAGCCTGTGTAGGCCATGGAGCCCATGGATTCCACGGAGGCCTGTGGAGCCTGTGGACCCTGTGAGCACGAAGATACCTGTGGATCCCATGGAGCCAGTGGAGCCCAAGGAGCCTGTAAATCCTGTGGAGTCCAGTTTAGCCTTTGCAGGACTGTGGACACTATGGAGCCCATGGAGACTATGCAGGCCTGTGGAGCCTGTGGTGCCCATTGAGACTGTGGAGCCTGAGAAGCTCATTGAGCCTGTGGATCCTGTGGAGCTTCTATAGCCTGTGGATGCCATGGAGACCATGGAGTCCATGGAGCCCCTGGAGGCCTATGGAGCCTATGGAGCATATAGAGACCGTGGAGGCCTGTGGTGCCCATGGATCCTGTGATGCATGTGGAGTCCGTGGAGCCCATGTAGGCCTGTGGAGTCCTTGGAGCCTGTGGAGCCAGTGGAGGCCGTGGAGGTTGTGAAGCCCATGGATGCCCTGGAGCCCATTGAGCCCATGAAGCCCACAGTGTCAGTGGAGCCTGTGCAGGCCCGTGGAGCTTTGGAGCTGGTGGAGCCTGTTGAAGCCTTTGGAACCTGTGCAGGCCTATGGAGTCTGTGAAGCCAGTGGAGCCCATGGAGGTCCTTGGAGTCCATGGTGGCTGTGGAGTCTGTGGTGCTGAAATAGGCCTTTGGAGCCCATTGAGGCCATAGAGCCTGTGGAGCCCAGGAAGTCTGTGTAGCCCATGGAGGCTTGTGGAGCCTGTGGATGACATGGAGCCCTAGAAGCCTATGGAGGTGTAGAGCCTGTGGCTCCCGTGGAGGCTGTGGAGCCCATGGAATCCATGGAACCTGTAGAGTCTTTGGATAGTGAAGCCTGTAGAGCCTGTAGAGCATGTAGAGGCCTGCAACGCTCATGGAGCCTGCGGAGCTTGTGGAACCCGTTGAGGCCTGTGGAGCCTGTGTAGGCCCATGGAGCCTGTGGAGCCTGTGGAGGCCTGTGGAGACTGTGCAGGCCTGTGGACCCCGTGGATGACATGCAGTCCAGGGAGACTGTGGAATTCTTGTTGCCTGTGGTGTCCTTGGAGTCTGTGGAGCCCTCGGTGGCTTGTGTATCCTGTAAATGCCTGTGGAGCCTGTGGAACCTGTGGAAGCCTGTGGAGGCCTGAAGAGCCTGTTCAGGTCTGTGGAGCCAGTGGACCCTGTGGAGTCCATGTCACTGTTGGTGTGTTTGGAGCCCATGGGGCCTATGGTGCCTGTGTAGCCCATGGATGCCCGTGGAGGCTCTGCAGGCCCAGTCTGTGGAGGACTGTGGAGCTGATGCAGGGTAGTGGAGGCTTTGGAGCTTGTGCAGTTCTTGAAGGCTGTGGAACCTGTGGATGCCGTGGAGCTGGTGGAGCACATGGAGCCTGTGTAGCACATGGAGGCTGGTCTAGCTTTTGCAGCCCTGTGGACACTGTGGAGCCCATGAAGCCTGGGCAGGGCTTTGATCCTGTGGTGCCCATGGAGACTGTGGATTCTGTAGTGTTTGTTGGGCCCATGGAGCCTGTGCAGGCCTGTGGACACCATGAAGCCCTTTGAACATTTGCAGGCCTTGGAGATTGTGGAGCCTGTGGAGCCAGTGGAGCTCATGAGGCCCTTGGAGTCCATGGAGTCCGAGAAGTCTGTGGATCCCAAATAGGCCTGTGGAGCCAGTGTAGCCCATGGAGTACATGGAGGCCTGTGGAGGCCATGGAGGGTGTGGAGTCTGTGAAGGCCATTGAGGGCTGTGGAGCCCATGGAGCTCATGGAGCCTTTGGAACCCATGGGGACCGTGCAAACTGTGCAGGCCTGTGGAGCTGGTGAGGCTGTGGAACCTGTGGAGCCCATGAACCCTTGGAGCCTGTGGAGCTGGGGCAGGCCTGTGGAGGTCGTGGAGGCTAAGGAGTCCATGGAGGCCCTGGAGACCGTGGAGCCCACAAAGCCTGTGGAGCCAGAGGAGCCTGTGCAGGCCCAGGGAGTAGGTGGAGCCCGTGGAGTCCGTTGAGGCCTGTGGAGTCCATGGAGCCCATGGTGGACTGTGGAACATGTGAAGCCATGGAGCCCATGGAGCCAGTGGAGCCTGCAGAGTCTGTGGAGCCCATTGAGGCCTGTATAGCCTGTGCAGGACTGTGCACCCCATGGAACCCATGGAGCCTGTCCAGGCCCATGGAGCCTTTGGAGCCTATGGATCCTGTAGATCCTATGGAGCTTTTGGAGCCCATGGAGCCTGTGGAGCCTGTGGAGCCTATGCAACCCGTGGAGGCCATGGAGTCTGTGCAGCTCACAGGAACCTCTGTAGCCCATTAAAGCCTGTGGAGCCTGTGCCTGCCATGGAGCCCATGGGACCTGTGGAGTCTTGTGGAGCCCATGGAGCCCATGGTGCCTGTGGAGCCTGAGGAGTATGAAGAGGACAGTGGATCCCATGGAGCTGTTAGAGCCCCTGGAGCTTATGGAGGCTGTGGAGCCCCTGGAGTCAGTGGAAACTGTGGAGCCCATGGAGTCTGTGGAACCTGTGTAGCCCGTGGAGACCTGTCTAGCCATTGCATCCGTGTGGGTACCATGGAGCCCATGGAGCCTGTGCAGGACTGTGGAGTTGGGACTGTGGAGCTTGTGCAGGCCTGTGGATCCTGTGGAGCCTGTGGAAACTGTGGAGTCCATGGAGACTGTGAAGGCCATTGAGAGCTGTGCAGCCCATGTAGGTTTTGGAGCCCATGGAGGCCTGTAGTGCCTGTGCAGATCTGTAGAGCCGGTGGAGGCTTTGAAGCCCATGGAGGCCTTCTGAGCCTATGCAGGCCCATGGAGCCTGTGGAACCCATGGAGTTTGTGCAGTCCTGTGGAATCAATGGAGCCTGTGGAGCCTGCGGAGTCTGTGGCTATTCTGGATTTCATTGAGGCCATGGAGGCCATGGAGCCAGTGGAGCCCACAGAGCCTGTGGAGCCCATTGAGGTCTGTGGAGCCTGTGAAGGCCCATGCAGCCTGTGGAGCCTGAGGAGGACTTTAGAACCTGTGCAGGCCTGTGGATACCGAGGAACCCATGGAGCCTGTCTAGGCCTGTGGAGTCTGCGGAGCCTGTGGAAACTGGAGCCTGAGGAGCCTGTGGAGCTTTGGAGCTGGTGGAGCCTGTGGAGGCCTGTGGAGCCTATGCAGGCCTGTGAACACTGTGGTGCCAATGGAGACTGTGGAGAGCCTGTGGAACACTTGGATGTCTGTGGAGCCTGTACAATCCTATGGAGCCTGTCGAGCCTGTGGAGGTCCTTGGAGCCTGTACATACCCGTGGTGCCTATGGTGTCCTTGGAGTCTGTGGAGTCTGTCGAGCCCTTGGACTACTGTATAGTCTGTAATGGCCTGTGAAGCCTGCGGAGCCTGTGGAGCCTGTGGAGCCAGGGCAGCCTGTGGATCCCATGGAGACCATGGTGCTTGTGGAGGCAAGTGGAGCCCATGGAGTCAGTGGAGTCTGTGGAGCCTGTGCAGGCGATTGAGGGCTATGGAGCATGTTGAGCCCATGGAGCCCATTGGGCCTGTGGAGCCTCTGGAGGCCATGGAGGTCTAGGAGACCGTGGAGACTTTGAAGCCTATGGAGCCTATGGAGCCCATGCAGGCCCTTGGAGTCCATGGAGACTGTGGATTCCCTGAAGCCCATTTTAGCCAGAGGAGCCCATGGAGGCTGTGGAGACTGTTGAGCACATTGGGGCCCGTGAAGCCTGTGGAGTCCATGGAGTCTATGGTACCTGTGGGGCCCATGAATGATCATGGAGCCTGTCAAGTTCCACAGAGACTGTGGAGCCTGTGCAGGCCTATGGATCCTGTGGAGGCCAATGGGGATTGTGCAGACCCTGTGGGCCTGTCATGCCCATGGAGCCTGTGGAGCCTCTGGAGCCCGGGGAGGTCTGTGCCACCTGTAAAGGCCTATGGAGCCCATGGAGCCTGTGGAGTCTGTGGAACCTGTGGAACCTGTGAAGGCCTGTGGAGCTTGTGGAGCCCATGGAGCCTGTGTAGGCCTGTGGAGCCTGTACAGCTCCATGGTGCCTGTGTTGCCCATGGAGCCTGTGGAGACTGTGGAGGCTGGGGAGGCCAGTGGAGCTTGTACAAGCCTATGGAGCCCATGGAGCCTGGAGTCCATGCATCCTGTGGATCCTGTGCAGGCCTGTGGATCCCGTGGAGCCTGTGGATCCTGTGCAGGCCTGTGGAGCCTGTGGAGTATGTGGAGACTATGGAGCCTTTGGAGCTTGTGGAGCCCACTGAGACTGTGCAGGCCTTTGGAGCCTGCGGTGCCCATGGAGCCTGTGGAGGCTGTGGAGCCCATGGAGGCCAGTGGACCCTGAGGCGCCCATGGAGCCCATGAAGCCTCTGGAGCCTGAGCAGGCCTCTGGACCCTTGGAGACAGTGGAGCCCATGGAGCTCATTGGAGCTTGTGGAGCTCATGGAGTCTGTGAAGCCCATGGAAGCCTATTGAGCCTGTGGATTGAATGGAGCCTGTGGAGCTCATGGAGCCTTGGCAGGCCTTGGGAGATTTTGTAGCCTGTGAAGCTTTTGGAGTCCATGGAGGCCTGTGGAGCCTGTGAAGCCTGTGGAGCCCTTGTAGACCTATGGAACCTTGGAGCCTGTGTAACATGTGGAGGTCTGTGGAGCCTGTACAGACCCATGGAGACTGTGGTGCCCATGGAGTACGTGGAGGCCTTTGGAGCCTGTACAAGCCTGTGGAGCCTGTGGAGACATGTGGAGCCTGTGGAGCCCTTGGAGCCTGTGCAAGCCTGTGGCACCTATGTAGGCTATGGAGTCCATGGGGCCTGTGAAGTTTGTGGAGCCCATGGAGCCTTTGCAAGCCCACGGAGCCTTTGAAGCCTGTGGAGCCTGTGGAACCTGTTGAGCCTGTGGAGCCCATGGAGACTGTGGAGCCTGTGGAGCTTCAGGTGCCCATGGGGTCCTGTGGTGCCTTTGCAGGCCCATGTAACCTGTGGAGCTTGTGGAGCCCACAGAGCCTCTAGAGCCTGTGGATCCCATTGATCCCGTGCAGCCCATGGAGGTGTGGAGCCCATGGTGGCCATGGAGGCCTGTGGAGCCCGCAGAGCCTTTGGAGCCTGTGGAACCCTGGGAGGACTGTGAAGCCTGTGGAGATTGTTCAGCTTTTGCAGGCCTGTGCGGTCTGTGGAGCCAGTGGAGCTCATGAAAGCCTGTGGATGCTGTGGAGCCCAGGGAGGCCATGGAGCCTGTAGAGCCCTTGGATCCCCTGGAGCCATGTGGAGCCTGTTCAGGCCTGTATAGCCTGTGGAGCCTGTGGAGTCCGTGGAGGCCTGTTGAGCCCGTGGAGGCCTGTGGACCCTGAGGAGCCTGTGGAGCCCATGAAGGCCAGTGGAGTCTGTGCAGACCTGTGGAGCCTGTGCAGGCCCATGAAGCCAATGTAGCCTGTGGAGCCCTTGGAGCCCTATGGAGCCCATGGAGCCCATGGGGTTCTGTGGAGGCTGTGAAAGCCCGTGGAGTCGTTGGAGCCTATGGGGTCCATGGAACCTTGCAGGCCTGTGGACCCCATGGTGCCTTGGAGCCTGTGCAGGCCTTGGGAGATGGTGGAGCCTGTGGAGCCTGTGGAGCCTGTGGAACCCATGGAGGCCTTTGGAGCCTGTGCTGGCCCATGGAACCTGTGGAGATTGTTCAGCTTGTGCAGCCCATGGAGCCTATAGAGCTGATGGATCAGGTGGAAGCCCGTTGAGCCTGTGGAGCCCTTGGAGGCCTGAGGAGCCCTTGGTGCCCATGGAGGCCTGTGGAGCCTTGGAACCTGAGGAGCCTGTCTAGGCCATGGTGCCTGTGCAGGCCATGGAACCTGTGGAGCCCATGGAGCCTATGGAGCCTGTGGAACACATGGAGGCCTGTGGAGCCTTTGTAGGCCCATGGAGCCTGTGGATTTTGTTCAGCTTGTGCAGGCCCCTGGAAACCATGGAGCTCTTGTAACCCCTGGAGGCATGTGGAGCCCTTGGTGCCCATGGAGGCCTGTGGAGCCTGTGCAGGCCCGTGTAGCCTGTGGAGCCTGTGGAGGCTTAGGATCAGGTAGCACCTGGCATCTGTTTAAGACAGCAATTTGGCACCTGTACTCACTGTCCTCTCTCCTTTTCAGCAATTGCCTATATTCAAGAAGGAACTAGGGTCATCCTGCAACCTGCTGGGCATGGGGGCCAAATCCACCCAGGTGGTGGGCTCTGAGTACACATGGTATGCCACCTACTTGGCACCCCCTCACCCCTTCCCCCAGCCAGCCCAGGGCATATGAGTGCGAAGCTGCAATGAGATGCCTTCATCCCCCCCGGCCATCTGGTCCAAAGTGGAGCCCAGGCCCAGGGGGAGGCCAGGGGTTGCCACCACAATTGGCATGTGCCCCAGCCTCCGAAAACCCCAGCACCCCCCTTTACCCTCACAGTCCTCTAAATGTCCCTTCATAGGCTTTGTTTCAATTGTGGTCATGTACGTGTAACATTTCCCCATTTAGTCATTTTTATGGAACTTTTTGGTGACATTTATCACATTGAAAATGTGCTGCTATCACCACGTTACCAAAATGTATCCACCCCCCCCAAACAGAAACCTGCACCCATTAAGCACAGCCACTGTGTCCCTCCACCTGCCCCCTGATTGCCTCTAGTCCACTTCCTGCTTGAATTTGGGCATACTGTGCATCTCGTGTAAGGGGGTCACAGAACACCATGGCCTTTAGGTTCTGTGGCTGTCACTCAACATAGCATCCTGTGGTCTCATGGTGTCGTAGGTACATCAGAGCCTTAGGAGGCTTCCATTTTATTGCTTTTCTTGATGTGGAAATAGCACATGCTCCTTCAGAAAGTGCAAGAAGAAGTAAGAGGTAGCAGTGACTTCCTGACCTCAGTCCCCAGCCTGGTGTCACTGAGCTCATCCCTGTTTCACTTAGGAGATCTGTACCAATGGGCCTCATGTCCCACACATATTGGATGGCATGGAGGTGGCTGTGGTGGGATGGGATCAGAGCTGGGCATCAGGGACTACGTAACTGCCCCTGCCCCAGCCTAACAAGGTCTCAGTTGCAGGTGGCACACAGGGCTGGCCTTCCTCACCCCCTCACCCTAGGGCCTTGGCTCTGGCACCTTTGGGGCTTCAGGGCCCAAAAAGAGTCTGAACACTGCAGACCAGATAAAGATGAAAGAGGACCATGTGGAGGAGCTGCCTCCCCTTCCCCACCCCAAGGCTGCTTCTGGGGCCCTGCTCACCAGCAGCTGCCCTGCTGGGACCTTAAGCCCCTCTCTGTCTTCCAGGGTGCTGTTCCTGCTGAAGAGGGATGGTGAGTCCTGTCTGGACGGAGCCACCCATCAGGGCTGGGGGTGTGGGGGCATGGCCAGAGTCTCTGAGGCTCCAGCCCAGGTAGTGATTGAACTTTGGCTCCTGAGGAAGCTGGGATTTGTTGGTCAGTGGCCTGAGCTGTGTGCAAGGACAGCCCACCTCATCAACACCCCTCTCCCTCCCCAGCTGCTGCACATGGAGGGAAGCTGCAGGATCTCCACCCCCTGCTGATGCTCTGTGGGCAGATTGTTGAGAACTAGCAGGGGAACCACATCCAGAAGGAGTCATCCTATATCTTCTTCCTGGAGCTCCAGGTAACCCACTACCTGGACACCAGGCAGGTGTGACACTTCCCCCAAGAGGCCACCAGACAGGGAGCAGCCCTTCCCCCAGACTGGCTGTGTGAGTGGCTCTAGGAGGGACTAGAGAAACTTTTGCAGGGCAAACTGGTCCATTCCCTGATTTAATGCCCTGGACACACATGTGGCAGGGAGGTGCTCCTGGCCTGTGGCTCATGGTCACCACAGTAATTGGCATGGCACAGAGGGAGCCTCTGGCAGAGGGTTCCACAAGGCAGGGAGCATGCATGATGTGGATAGTGGGGGCAGAGTGGCCTGGTGCCAATGGTGAGGGCTGCAACTGGGCAGGGATGCTGGGCAGTCCAGGCAGGAAGCCTAGGTGGGCATCCCAGGCTGGTATAAGCCTGGCAGAAAAAGAGTATGAAACCATGCCTGAAGCAGCTGCAGCAGTGCATCCAGGCCATCTCCAGCTGCACAATGATGAGCTCCTGCCCAGCAACCCTGTCAACTTCTTCCACTGACTGCCCAGGGAGCACGTGTGTGCTCGTGTACCTGGTGAGCACTGATGAGGGGACTGGTGGGGAGAGGGGCTTGGAGGGCCAGGGGCCCCTGACCACGTGTGGTCTTGTCCTTCAGGTGATGGTGATGCATTCCATGCAGGCCAGTTACCTGGAGAAGGCACAGAAGTACATGGACAAGGCCCTCATGCAGCTGGAGAGCTCAAGAGTGAGGTGGGGCATGGCATGGGGCCCAGGCTGGGGTAAAGGGCTCTGAATGGTGCTGCACCCTGACCCCTCCACCCCTGGGTCCCTGGACCCTGAACTCCACATGCAGGGCAGGATGGGGCTCTCTCCATGGCTCACTTTCAGCCTGAGGCTGACAGATCAGGGGCCAGACCTCAGCTGCCTGGCAGGTCCCCCAGTGGGCATGGTTCTTTCCGGACACCAATTAGCCCAGATGTGGCCCTCACACAGGGCCTCAGCAGGCCTCCACCAGCCTCCTGTGCCCCCTGAGCCCTCACAGGCACCACAGGGGGGAGGAACCGGCAGGGCTGAGGCAGCTTGGTGGAAGGAAAACACAAGCTTCAGGCCCTGGGCCACACTTGTCTTTCTAGGGCCTGTATGTGCAGGACACTGGAGCTCATGGCCAGGGCGGGGTGTGGGTGCTAGAGACAGGTGTGCACCCCTTGACCCTCCTGCCGCTGGGATCCCTCACTTGGGGCAGCTTCAGGTCAGAGCCCAGCGGGAGCTATTCTCACCTGGGATGGAGTTGCCATTCTTCAGGGCTGGGATCTGAGCACCCCACCTCTCCCCAGTGCTTGACTGCAGCCCCATCCTCTCATTCTTCCAAGTCATCCTGCTGGAGCATCATCATGTGCTGGCTGGTCACCAAGCACAAGGCCACTGTGCCGCAGGAGGTGGGTGGGCAGTGGAGGAAAAGTGGGGAGGATGGGGGCACTCATGTCAGGGGTGTAGGAGGGTTTTGGGGGTGGCGGCCTGCTTGGCAGAGCACCAAGCCCTTCTCATGCCATTTGGCTGTTGCTCGGCAGAGTCCTGTGCAGGAATCCATGGACCCTTCCCCAGAATGTGCACACTCGGGCCTGTATGCAGCATGGGGATCCAAAATCCTCAAGGTTGAGGTGCCACTCACCACCCTTCCTGTTGGGGCCTGTACCCTGAGGCTTCAGACCCCAGTGCGGGCAGATGGGACAAGGGGACTCCCCTGGCCAGGGTGAGATCCTCACTTCCAGCTGTGGCCAAATGACCCCATGATCCTGCACCCCTAGATATTACAGTTATGCCAGCTGTGCCAGCAAGCACCCCAGCACTTCTCCAAGCTCTGTGGGCTCCAGGCTGCCCCAAATCCTGCTCCTCCCCAGAGCCGGCCCCCTGGGTCTGCCTCAAGGCCCTCCCTGCTCACTCATAGTCCCTCCATGGATGGTGGCCCCAGGCCCAGGGTCGGTGCCTGTGGGGCGAGGGCCAGGGAACAATGTGGCCCATCCCCACACATGTGTCTCCCCAGACCTGAACGATGCATGCTGCAACACCATGGATGCCCACGGGGCCACCCAGAGGCACCAGAACTTCTCACAGTAGCTGCTGCAGGACCACATCCAGGCCTGCAACCTCCCTGAGCACTGCTTCATCAAGGTAGGGGACAAAGGGAGGGACATGAGGTACACACTCTGTGCAATGAGACCCCCACCAGGCCTTGCTGGGCCCTGGGGGCTTTAGCCAGGTCTCACACATCCCCATCTGAGGGGGGTTACAGCATCAGCGGCCTTGGGTTTCAGGTGTGAGGGTGGAGGGGGGCTGGTGGGAAGGGCTGGGCAAGGTTTCAGCTGCGTCCCTCCCCACAGTGGATGGAGAGTCCAACCCCCCCCCATACATTTTCAAGGTCAGAAGGAACTCAACAACAGCCTGGCCAGTGCCCTGTGAGGCCAGGTGGACAATGACGCCTGGTCCTCATGGGCAACACCAGCCTTGGGGCCTGCACAGGGTCTCCATGGCCTCGTTGGCCTCCATGGCCTCCTCAGGCTCCACAGGCTCCAATGCTGTATGGGACATACACAGGCTGCATGGGACCTACACAGGCTACACAGCCTTCATGGGATCTCCACAGGCTCCACAACCTGCATGGGATCTAAACAGCCACCACAGTCTCCACAGGCTCAAGTGCTGCACAGGACCTACACAAGCTCTACAGCCTGTGACTATATGTCTACAGTAAAATAGCAGACTCTTTCCATTCCCTGGGATGGCTGTTGTCCATCGTCATCTCCCAGTCAGTTGTCCTGAGTGAATCCAATGAGCTGTAGAGTAGGTGTAACAACTCCATTACTCAGAATAATAAAAGCAAACCACTATCATACCCATATGCTAGGTGCTAATAATCACAAATCCTATGATGTTTGTTCACAATTTCTATTCATTTCCAAATATTTACAAACAAGTTTTACCAATTCCAAATGGATTAAACCTCAGCTTTCCATTCTCTAACCACATTCTTTTCTCTGGCAACTTATAATCTATCTATTAACTTCATGAGTTTGATCATTATATTTAGTTCATAATGGTGAACTCATTCAATCTTTGTCCTTTTTTCCCTAGATTTCTTCACTCAACATAATGTCCTCCATGTTCATTTATGTTATCATATGCTTCACAACTTCATTTCTTCTTATAGCTGCATAGCATTTATCATGTGTACATAAAACAGTTTGTTTATCCATTCATTAGTGGATGGCCACTTGGGTTGTTTCCATCTTTTGGCAATTGTGAATAACACTACTACGAACATCAGTTTGCAGATGTCTGTTCATGCCACTGCTCTGAGATCTTCTGGGGGTATGTCTAAGATCAGTACTATAGAGTCAACCTCAGATCTATATCTAACTTCCTTAGGAACTGCAATACAGACTTCCAGAGTGGATATACCATTTTACATCCCCACCAACAGTGAATAAGCATTCCTTTCTCCCTACATCCTCTCCAACACTTGTTTTCTGTTTGTTCATAGTAGCTTTTCTAATAGATGTGAAATTATATCTTATTTTAACTTTGATGTGCATTTCCCTAATTGCCAATGATGCTGAACATTTTAATGTGTATTTTCACCACTCATATTTCTTCTTTAGAAAAAATGTCTATTCAGTTTTTTTGCCCATTTTTAAATTGGGTCATTTTTTCTTTTTATTGTTGAGTTGTAGAATCTCTATATATCATGGAAATTAGATCTTTGCTGGAGGTATGATTTCCAAATATTTCCTCCCATTGAGTAGGCTGCCATTTTACCTCTTCAAAAAGTCCTATGATAAGTCCTATGATGTAAGTTTGTTTAAATGTTCATGGGCCATTGCCATGGTCGGTGGAGATTCATCCAATAACTGAAAGAATGTCAAATTCCCATCCTGGGGAGCTCTGCCACATTCTCTAATAGGTCAGCAAGAATACCCCAAGTGCAGGGCAATGACTAGTGAAGGAGAATGGTCTCCTGATGGGCCCTTGATACTCATGACTGTGTGTATGAAACTTTACTCTCAATTGAAACTTAGTGTTATAGGTTGCCTAAGAGGTGTCTCCTGGGAGCCTCCTTGTTGCTCAAACATGGCCTCTCTCTAAGTCAAACTCAGCGTATTACTCCCCCCTGCCTCCCCCCACCCAGCGTGCAACATGACTCCTGGGGATGAGCCTCCCTGGCACTGAGGGATTACTACCAAGCACCATATCACAATGCAACTGGAAAAAGACCTTGACCAAAAAGGGAATAAGGTAATGAGTTTATATGGCTAAGAGACTTCAGAGTGAGTCAGTAGGTCATCCCAGAAGTTACGCTTATGCACGTCTCAGCAGGATCTCTTGGCCTGCCAAAGTAGATACTACCACAAACAGCATGGCTCCTGAGGGCTCTGGAGACATCCAGACACCAGAGTCAGGGCAGACAGCTCAAGAGTTTGGTGCCTTGCCAATGGCCCCTACTTTGGAATTTATGCTCCCCAGAATGACAGAGTTGGGCTCAGTTATGCGTTCCTTACTCATGGTTCTTGTGTCCTATTTGAACCTATAATTAATGCTAAAGTTAGTACTGCAGAGGCCTGGGTGCCCTCCAGGCGGGTTGGGAACAGGCTGGGTGGGGCTTCTTCCAAGGGTGGCATGGGGGGAGTTTGAAATTAGATAGTTAAAGCTGCGAATCTGTTTATGGATGTACCACATTTTGTTATCCACGCACCAGTTAATAGACATTCCTATTTTTTCCCCCATTTTTGCTGCCATGAAGTTGCCCCAGGAATCATTGCACAAACATGATTTCATTTGTCTTGAATAGATTTCTCAGAGTGGAATTAGTAAGAATTATGGTAAGTTTATGTTTAAGAAACTGATAATTGTTTCTCAAAATGTCAGCACCATTTTGCATTCTCAGCAGAAACGTATGATGGCTCCAGTTTTTTCACATCTTTAACAGAGGGTATTATCTCTCTTGATTTTAGCCATTCTAGTATGTGTATATGATAAGTCATAGCAGATTTTAATTTGTATTTCCCTAGAGATGAAAAGAAATGAACGTTTCTTCTTTGGTAAATGTGTATTCACATATTTTCCCATTTTTAAGTACTGCTTGCCTTTTTAAAAAGGAAAACATATCAATTGTATTGATACATATCAACAAAGCATACAATTCATCCAAAGTGCACAATCAGTCGTATTTGGCACAATCACATAGTTGTACATTCATCGCCTCTGTCATCATTAGAGCATTTTCATTATTTCAATAATAATAAACAAAAAAATCTAATAAGAAAATCCATCACCTCTTGATCTCTCTATGCTTCCCCTGCTGTCCACAGCTCCTGTTTCTGGCTATTTTTGCATTAATACTTTTTTCTTTCCTACATAAATTGATTTGTATTTACATTTCATATAAATGGAATCATATACTAGGTTACACAATACATTTAGTTCATACTAATGCAATCTTCCTGTATTTGTCCTTTTGTGTCTGGCTTGCTTCACTCAGCATACTCTCCTCCAGGTTCATCCATGTTGTCATAAGCTTTACGACTTCATTACTTCTTACAGCTGCATAATATTCCATTGTGTGAATATATCACAGTTTGTTTATCCACTCATCAGTTGATAGACACCTGGGTTGTTTCCAGTTTTTGGTAATCATGAATAACACTGCTGTGAACATAGGTGTGCAGATGTCTATTCGTGTCACTGCTTTCAGTTCTTCTGTGTATATATCCAATACTGGTATTACAGGGTCATGTTGAAAATCTATATTCAACTTCTTTAGGAACTGTCAAACAGTCATCCACAGTGGCTGTACCATTCTGCATTCCTATCAGTAGTTAGTTGTGTTTTCGTTTTCATTTTTCTCAATACATTTACTGATTTCACTTGCAATTTCTTCTTGATCCCCTGATTATTTAGGAGTGTGTTCCTTAGCCTCCACACATTTGTGAATTTACCTTTTTCCTGTTTGTTATTAATTTCCAGTTTCATTCTCTTATGATCTGAGAAGGCGCTTTGTATAATGTCAGTCATTTTATATTTATTGAGAGCTGCAATCCTGGAGAAGGATCCATGGGCATATGAACAGAATGTATACCCCTCTGAGTTTGGATGCAGCATTCTGTATGTCTTTTAGTCTAACTAATTTTATGATATTGTTTAAGTTCTCTATTTCCTTGTTGATCTACTGTCTATTTGTTCTAATGACGTGAGTGGTTTGTTGAAGTATCCAGTGACTTTTGTAGAGATGTCTTTATTTCTCCCTTTAGTTTTGCCAGAGTTTGTCTCATGTATTTTGGGACACCCTGGTTAGGTGCATAGATATCTATGTCTGTTATATCTCCCTAGTGTGTTGTCTCTTTTATTAATATATAATGGCCTTCTCTATCTCTTACAATTTTTTGCATTTAAAGTCTGTTTTGTCCAATAATAGTATAGCTACCCCTGCTTGTTTTTGGTTACTATTTGCACAGAGTATCTTTTATTTTGAATTTGATAAGCATGTATTCCACTTATATATATATATATTTATATTTTAAAAGATGCTTAGATTACATAAATGTTACACAAAAATTACAGGGATTTCCATGTTCCCCACCGCCCACACCTCCCATAACATCCCACATAAACATCTTTCATTAGTATGGTACATCACCTGCAATGGATATACACATCCTGGGGTTTTGCCACAAAGCACGGACCATAGTTCACATTGCAGACCACATTCTCTCCCACACAGTTCTGCATGTTATATGTTGATTTAAAATGGCTTATATCTGTCATTGTAGTGCCACTCAGGATAATTCCCAAGTCCTGAAGAAGCACTTGTATTACAGCTGTTTTTCCCTTCCCTGCACCCAAAGTGTCCAGTGCCAATGGCTCCACCTCACTGTTGTAATTTCTTCCATTGCTTGAATCACAATATGTCTACAACAGAATACAATTAGTCCACTCTAGTCCATAGCTCATCCCCAAGTCCTATGGAGTTTGGGATGGTGATGGCCATTCCATCTCCAAGTGAGAGGGGGCTTATATCCCATGGATATGGTAGATGGGATTATCCTGCCTGAAGCTGCAGGTCCTCTCCATTCCCTGGGATGGCCGTTGTCCATCATCATCTCCCCACCAGGTGTCTTGGGTGAGTCCATTGAGCTGTAGAGTAGGAGTTGCAACTCCACTGAGATTCCAGGCACAGCTGGCACATAGGCAGGCCAAAGGCTCCAGTCTCTGAAAGTACACCTACAAACTCAAGCATCACATATAGGTTTGAATAGAAGGGACTGATGGACCATGTACAGGGAGGACTTATTTGAGTCTAACTCTGTCACTCTGAGGAGCACAGATTCCAAAGTAGAGCCCCCTGATAAGGCATCAATCTCTGGAGCTGTCCCCCCTTATATAGGACCTGGGTGTCTCCAGAGCCCTCAGGAGTCTCTCTGTATGGGGTGATATCCACTTTGGTGTTCTATGAGATCCTACTGTGGTGTGCATAAGCGTTACCTCTGGGATGACCTCCCGATTCTCTTTGATGTCTCTTAGCCACATGAACTCATTTGTCTTTACCTTTTCCCCCTATTATTCAAGGTCTTTCCAGTTGTATTGCTAGTTGGCACTTAGTGTTAATCCCTCTTTCCCAGGGAGGCTCATCTCCGGGAGTCAAGTCCCATGCTGGGGGGAAGGTAGTGCATTCATATGCTGAGTTTGGCTTAGAAAGAGGCCACATTTGAGCAAAAAGGGGGCTCTCAGGTGCCAACCCTTAAGCACACCATAACAGAAGGCTAAATTTCAATTGCAAGAGCAAAGACTCATAAGGCTAGTCATCAATATCAAGAACCCATCAGTGGACCATCCTCCTTTGTCAGACACTGTCCCTGCACTCAGGGGACTGTTTCTGCTTCCTTGAAGAATGTGGCAGAGCTTTCCAGGCTGGAAATTCAGTATTCCCTCATTTATTGGGTGATTGTCTACCCACTGTGACCATGCCCCGACCCTTGATCATTTCAACTATTTTGTATATCTTTCATGTATATTCAGGTGAACTTCCTTCCATGAAACCCCCATCCCAGACACCCCCCACCAATGATACTCTCCTGCTCCATGTGTAACCCTTTTGTGATCCAAACATTTCTTGACGATGAAGTCCATATAATAACCAAATACAATTAATAATGAAATAATAAAGATAAGTTTAAATATAAGTGGTAAAATATATGGAAACTTAAAAAAAAACACTAGAAATAAAATTAAAGGTTTGGGATATTCAAAAAATGGGAAAAAACAAAAAATTTAAAAAAAATTTTTTTAAACATTTTTCCTTTTATCACTGCATTATCGGGTGTCCAGTCTGTACTGTGGCACCTGCCCCCTCTCACCCCCATTGTCTCCTGAATTTTCATTTAATTTTCAAAGAAGTTTTAGGTCACAGCAAATTCACACACAGAACACTAGAGACTCTCATATACCCAACCTCCTTCCCCTTTACTCACCCCATAGCAAAACCTTTTTTTATTTGAATGGTAGCATTGTTATAACTGTTATACAGATAGTGAAACATAGCTACTAAACATTGTCAATGGTTTACAGTATAGTTTACAATTTAGACGGTACAGTTTAATAGTTTTTTATGATATTTACCATGTCCTGTGTCCATTACTGTAAGGTAGTGAAAAACATTTCCCATGACCACTAAATATCCCCTGTTTGATCTTTTCTGTTCCTTCCTCCCCATCCCATGGGGCATATGACACTCCCCTGTCTTGACTCATTGGATGACAAAATCCATAGTTACATGCAACAAGAGGTCTTGACATGCTGATTATCCTCTCTTATTAGGATTCACCCTTGTGCCTAAGAGACACACCCACCTGTCTGTTTCTGAGTGAATTGGTCCTCCCAAAGATGGGGGTCCATCTCCTTCCCACTCACCGTGTGGGTCATGCATGGAGTATCTTTTTCCAACCTTTCACTTTCAGCCGGTTTGTATCCCTGGGTCTAAGGTGGGTCTGTTTTAAGCAGTATATGGAGTGCTCATGTATTTTTTTAATATACATCTGTCAGCCTATATCTTTTGATTGGCAAGGTTAATCCATTCACATTCATTGATATTACTGTAAATGCATTATTTCTTTTCACCATTTTCTTCTTTGGTTTTCATTTGTCATATATTTTGTTCTGTCTTTTTACTCTTTTGGTTATCCTTTTTGTCTTTCTTTCTTCTGTACTCCCCCTGCACCCCCCAGGCCTTTCCCTACTGTATTTTCCAGGCTCTAAGGATTTCTTTACTATTTCCTGCAAATGGATTCTTTATTCCAAACTCTCTTAGTTTCTGTTTGTGAATCTTTTATACTCACCCTCATATCTGAAGGTCAATTTTCTGGATGCAGAATTCTTGGCTGGCAGTTTTTCTCTTTCATTCTCCTAACTGTATCATACCACTGTCTTCTTAGCTCCATGGTTTCTGAAGAGAAATCTGCACTAAGTCTTACTGGGCATCCCTTGTAAGTGATGGTTTGTTTCTCCTTTACTGTTGTCAGAATTTTCTCTTTATCTTTGACATTTGACATTCTGAGTCATATGTTTCTTGGACTACGTCTATTCAGACTTATTTTCATTGTGGTAAGGTGGGTTTCCTGGACATGTAGGTTCATTTCTTCTGTGAGAGTTGAGAAAATTCTGGCTATTATTTCCTCAAATACTCTTTTTGCCCCTTTTCCCTTCTTTTCTCCATCTGGAACTCCTATGACATGTATACTGTTGCTTTTTGTGTTGTCATTCAATGCTCTGAGCCCCTGCTTAATTTTTTCCATTTTTTTTCTCCCTCTGTTCTTTTTTCTCTTCAAATTCAGCAGCCCTATCCTCGGTATCAATTGTTCATTCTTCTATCATTTCAAGTTTGCTCTTGTAAGCACTTAATGTGTTTTTTATCTCACCTATTGTGTCTTTCATTCCCACTAGATCTGTGACTTTTCTCTTCTGGATTTCAAATTCTTCTTTGTGCTTGCTCAGTATCTTCTTGATGTCATTCTTCTCTTTAGCCATATTGTCTTTCATCTCATTAATTTGATTTTAGAAATTTGTACACTTCTCATTAACTAGTTCTTTCAAAATCCTGCATCTCTTCTGGGACTTTGAAATATTCCTTTTTGTGGGCCATGGCTTCCATTTTTTTAGTCTGGCTCATATATTTTTGCTGATGTCTAGGCATTTGATTAGGATGTAGTTTACTCAGATGCTCAATTTCTTTCTTTCATTGGGATTTTGTGGTGGGAGGTTGTGTGTTACTGCTGCTTTTTGATTCTTTGTTTGAACTGGATCACTAGGGTTGTCCCAGTTAGTTGCTCAAGCCTGGGCTCTGGACTCAGGAATGGGTTGCTGACCTGCTTCCTAGGGCCTTAGAGGAGAAGCGATAAAGGCCAGAAAAAAGCCTCTCTAACTTATTTTTAATTTTCTCAAGTATACTACCTAGTTCTGCCAACAGATGGGACTCCTTGGCAGCCCTCTCAGTTCAATCCTGGTTGGAGTGTTTTCTTTTTCTTTTCATTATTTATTTTCACTTTATTTTGTACATTTAATAATTGAAAATATAGACGATTAAAAACTAAAAAGTAAACACAGATGAATACATACATACATTTCTCAATTAAAAACTGGATACATATAAATATTTTTTGTATCAAACATTATGTTTGATACAAAAATATATTATATTGATAGGGGCGGCAAGATGGTGTTGGTGTAGGAGGGCGCACACTGCAAGCTCCCAGAGCAAGGCGGATTGGGGACGGGGTCCTGCCCGGGG
>JAKSZT010054556.1:1714455-1754065 GCA_026826555.1 Tolypeutes matacus
TGAGCGTGTTGTCTTCTGATAGGGCTAAGCTGTTGCTGGGCGTGGGGGGAAGATTTGGGAGGGAGGGGGGAGGCTAGAGGAGAAGGCCAACATGTCCAAATAAGGTTATGGCTGTGAGGGAGTGCTGTGATAGGCTGCGGCGAATAGGGAAGTTGGGTTCGGGGAAGAGAGAAGTCGGCTACGGGAAGCGGGTGGGGTGTAGCGCCCCACAGACACCTGTGGCAAGGTTTGGTAAACATTACCTCACCATATGACCTACTCTCCACACTTCCCACGCCCTCCCACATGAACATCTATCATTAGTGTGGCATATTCATTGCAATTGATAAATGAATCCTGGGTCAAGGCCACTGAGTAGGGACCATAGTTCACATTGTAGTTTTCACTCTCTCACACACAATTCTGCAGATTATGGGAAGATATAGAATGGCCTATATCTGATGGCCCACTGATGAGTTCTTGTTATTGATGACTAGCCTTATGAGTCTTTGCTCTTGTAACTGAAACTTAGCCTACTGTTATGGGGTGCCTAAGGGTTGCCACCTGAGAGCCTCCTTTTGCTCAAATGTGGCCTCTCTCTAAGCCAAACTCAGCATATGAATGCATTACCTTCTCCCCAGTGTGGGACATGACTCCCAGGGATGAGCCTCCCTGGCAAAGAGGGATTAATACCAAGTGCTAACTGGCAACACGACTGGAAAAAGACCTTGAATATAAGGAAGAAAAGGTAAAGACAAATGAGTTCAAGTGGCTAAGAAACTTCAAAGAGAGTCAGGAGGTCATCCCAGAGGTAATACTTACGGACACCTCAGCAGGATCTCATAGAACACCAAAGTGGATATCACCCCACACAGAGGGGATCCAGAGAACTCTGGAGACACCCAGGTCCTATATAAGTGTGGGGTGGGGGTAGCCCCAGAGACTGACGCCTTATCAGTGGGCTCTATTTTGGAATCAGTGCTCCTGAGAGTGACAGAGTTGGACTCAAATAAGTCCTCCCTGCACATGGTCCATCAGTCCCTTCTATTCACACTTAGATGTGATGCTGGAGTTTTTAGGTATACTTCCAGAGACTGGAGCCTCTGGCCTACCTATGTGCCAGGTGTGTGTGGAATCTCGGTGGAGCTGCAACTCCTACCCTACAGCTCAATGGACTCATCCAAGTCACGTGGTGAGGAGACGACGATGTGTAACGGCCATCCCAAGGAATGGGGAGGGCCTGCATTTGCAGGCAGGATAATCCCACCCACCATATCCATGGGATATAAGCCCTCTCTCACTTAGAGGTGGAGTGGACATCACCATCCCAGTCCCTTCAGGATTGGGGGAAGAACTATGGACTAGAGTGGACTTAATGGTATTCTTTTGTACACATATGGTGATACTAGCAATGGAAGAAATTATAACAGTGAGGTGGAGCCGGTGGCCATTGGACACTTTTGGGGCAGGGAGGGGAAGTGCAGTTGAAATACAGGGGCTTTTTCGGGACTTGGGGGTTGTCCTGAGTGCCACTGTGGAGGTGGATGTAGGCCATTTTAAATCAGCACACACCATTCAGAACTGTGTGGAAGAGCGTGTGGTCTACGATGTGAACAGTGGTCTATGGTTAATGGCAAGGCCCCAGGATGTGTAGGTCCATTGAGGGTGATGGGCCACACTTGTGGGGGATGTTTGTGTGGGATGTTGTGGGAGGTGTGGGAGGTGGGGAACATGGGAATCCCTGTAGTTTCTGTGTAATATTTAGGTAAGCTAAGCACCTTAAAAAAAAATATATATATATATATATATGTGTGTGTGTGTGTGTGTGTGTGTGTGTGTGTGTGTATAACATTTTTGTAAGTAAATGAACATATATGCATATATATTTATATATCATTTTACAAATATTGGTATGTATTGTGGAAAACTTGATTTTTACCCACAATAAAAAAAAAAAAAGAATATCCTATATCTGTCATTGCAGTGTTTTTCAGGATGAATCCCAAGTCCCAAAAAGGGCCCCATATTACACCTGATTTTCACTCTTTCTGTCCCCAGAGCCTCCAGTGGCCACTGCCTCCACATAAATGTTGTGATTTCTTCTGTTGCTAGAATCACAAAAACTATATGGTGGAATACCAGTAAGCCCACTGTAGTCCATAGTAGTTCGTTCCCCAATCCTGAGGATTCTGGCGTGGTGATGACCACTCCACTTCTCATGGAGAGCAGGTTTCAATTCCATACACCTGATAGATGAGATTCTCTTGCTTGCAATTTCTTGGTATATGGTTGTCAATCCTCACCTCCTTGTTGTCCAGGGTGAGTCCAATGAACTGGAAAGTAGGTATTGCAATTCTTCTGAGTCTCAGGGCCCAGCTGGCACATGGACAGCCCAAAGATTCCAATCTCTTGGATGTATACCTACAAACTCCAGGGCCAGATATAGATTTAAATAGAAGGGACAGATGAACCATGTGTAAGGAAGCCATAACTGAGTCCAACTCTGTCACTCTCAGGAGCAAAAACTCCAAAGTAGGATCCACTGGCAAGGCACAAAACTCTGGAGCTATCTGCCTTATGATAGGACCTGGGTTCCTCCAGAACCTTCAGAGGCCCCACTATTTGGGGGAAGTATCCACTATGGCAGTCTGTGAAATCCTGCTGAGTAAGTGTTACGTCTGGGTTAACCTCCTGGCTCACTTTGAAGTCTCTTAGCCATACAAACTCATTTGTCTTTAGCTTTTCCCCCTTTTCAAGGTCTTTTTTCCAGTTGCATTGCTAGTTGGTGCTTGGTAGTACTCCCTTGGTGTCAGGGAGGCTCATCCTTGGGAGACATATCCCACACTGGGTGAATGGTATTGCATTTATATGCTGAGTTTGGCTTAGAGAAAGGCCACATTTGAGCAACAAAATGCCCTCAGGAGGCAACTGTTAGACACCCCACAACACTGGGCTAAGTTTCAATTTTAAGAGCAAAGGCTCACAAACATAGTCATCAATATCAACTATCCTTCAGTGGACCATCCTCCTTTGCAAGTCAGAGTCCCTGCACTTGCGGGACTATTGCTGCTCCATTAGAGAACATGGCAGAATGCTCCAAGATAGGAATTCAATATTCTCTCTGTTATTGTGTGAATTTCTACCTACTGTGATAATGCCCCATGAACACTTGAACACATTTATATAGCTTATATGTATGTCCCGGTGAACTTCCTCCCATATATTCCCCATCACTGACATCCCACACCAATGATCTTCCCTTGCCCTAGAAGTAACTCTTCTGTGATCCAAAGTTTCTTAAAAAATGAAGCCAATAGGACAACCAGCAAGATTGTGGCAGAGTAAAGAGCTCCTAGAATCAACTCCTGCTACGAGGCAATTGGTAATCACCAAGAGCTATCTAGAGCACTTGTTTGGGGGCTTCAGGTGGCCAGAAGTGCCTCTTCCAACATCTTTGAAAGAATGGAAGGAGGAGGCTTCTGCAGAGAAGATTCATAAGAAGAGCACTCCATGCCACAGAGGCCAATGCTCATCCTCCCCTGGAGGCAGAAGCCACCTCGGGCAATATTCCAGAGGTGGTATTGGAAGCTCACCTTCCCAAAAATGGGGGAGGAAGAGACAGTTGGGTACCAACTTCAGCTACTGGTTAGTAAATTCAATGGGCTAAAGTATAATCCTAAGAACAGCCAAAGTTTGAACCTGTCCAAGTCAGAAAGAGGTCAGTAGCTGCCATCTTAACTCTGCGCCTAACTTGCAGGGAAGCAGGGCTGACTGAAAATCACAGTGCTGGTAGGGACTAGCTTCTTTCCATCTAGATCAGATTTCTACTGAAACCTAAGACCTAGGCCCACCTTGGGCAGGGAGGAAGCTGGGGGGAACTGTGCCAGCCTCTCCATGAAACTACAGGCCACTCTGCAGGGGTCAGTGATCATCCTACTTTGGCAATGCAAACCTCCCCAGGAACTAAGAACAGCTAAAGTTTGAGCCTATCCAAGTCTGAAGGAGGGCTCCTTTCCCAGCTTGAAGGGAAGCCAGGCTGACTGAAAATCACAGTGATAATAGAGATTGCTTTCTTTCACCCAGATTTGCCTGCAGCCCTAGCTTAGGCTTCAGAACCACTTCTAGCAGGAAGGAAGCTGGTGGGCCCTGCACCAGCCTATCCAGGTAACTACAGATACATTTAGCTGGGACAGATTGAATAATCGGAAGTCTAACAGGGCAACTGCAGTCATCTTGGACCTGCACTGTATAGATTGCTCTCCAGAACTGCAGTTCCATCCTGTCCCCAGGCAGGGTAGAATGGGGTGTGAAGCTTCATCAGTATCTCTGGGCAACCAGAGTCTAGGCCTGCATGAGTTGGATTATTCCACACAGCTGTGGCTCTGACCCTACCCCTGGCAAAGGAGAAAGTTGGGAGAAGCTTCACTGGTCCTTTGGGCAATGAGGGCAGCTTGAGCCTACACAGCTTATAGTATCAACTACATCCTTGGCTCCTTCTACACAACCAGGAAGGGAGAAAGGGCAGGAAGCCTTAAACTAAAGAGAAAAACTGCACCCAGAATAAATATATCTAGTAAGCCAGATGTCAAGACACCAGCAAAAATTTATGATCCACAATGTACAATTTACAAAATTTACAAGAAACAGGAAGATATGGCCCAGTTAAAGGAACAAGCCTCCAGGTGACATAAAGGAGTTGAGATAACTAATTATGGGTGTTCAAACAAATCTCCTTAATAAATTCAGTGAGATGGCTAAAGAAATTAAGAATATTAAGAAGACATTAGATGAGTACATGGAAGAATTTGAAAGCATACATAGAAAAATAGCAGATCTTATGGGAATGAATGGAGCAATAAATGAAATTAAAAATACCCTGGAACCATATAATAGCAGATTTGAGGGGGCAGAAGAAAGGATTTGCGATCTTAGAGAAAAGGCCTCTGAAAGTGAACATACAAAAGAACAGATGAATAAAAGATTGGAAAAACTTGAGCAAGGTCTCAGGGAACAAAATGACACCAAGAGATGTGCAAACATACGTGTCATGGGTTTCCCAGAAAGAGAAGAGAAAGGAAAAGTGGCAGAAGGAACATTTGAAGAAATAATAGTAGAAAATTTCCCAACCCTATTGAAGGACCTAGATATCCATGTCCAAGAAGCACGATGTACTCCCATCCAAAAAAATCCCCATAAACTAACTTCAAGACTTATACCAATCAGAATGTCAAATGTCAAAGAAAAAGAGAAGTCTGAGAGCAGCAGTAGAAAAGCAATGCATAACATATAAAAGATACCCAATATGATTAAGTGCTGATTTCTCACCAGAAACCATGGAGGCAAGAAGATAGTGGAATGATATATTTAAGATACTGTAAGAGAAAAACCTTCAGCCAAGAATCTTATATCCAGCAAGATTGTCTTTCAAAAATGAGAGTGATTTAAAAATATTCACAGATAAACAGAAACTGAAAGAATTTGTAACCAAGAGACGTGTTTTGCAGGAAATAGTAAAGGATGTGCTACAGCCTGAAGAGAAAAGACAGGAGAGAGAGACCTGGAATAGAGTCTAAAAATGAATATTATATCAATAAAAGTAACTAAAAGTGTCAAAAGAGTGGTGAAAATAAAATATGACAGATAAAACCTAAATATTCAGGAATAAACTTAATGAATGATGTAAAGCACTTGTATTCAGAAAACTACAACTCATTGTTAAAAGAAATTTTAAAAAGACCTAAATAATTGGAAGAACATTCCATGCTCACAGAATGGAAGACTAAATATCATCAAGATGTCAATTCTACTCACATTGATGTACAGATTCAATGCAAATCCTCAAAAAATTCCACCAGCATTTTTTAAATAAATGGAAAACATGAATATCAAATTTATTTGGAAGGGTAAGGGGTCCTGAATAGCCAGAAACATCTTAAAGAGTTGGAGGACTCTCATTGCTGGACTTTAAATCATATTACCTAGCTCTAGTGGTAAAAGACAGCATGGTACTGGCAAAAAGACAGACACATAGACCAATGGAACTGAATCGATGGTTAAAAAACAGACCCTCACATCTATGGTCAAGTGATTTTTGACTAGCCTATCAAATACACCCAGCCCAGCAGAACAGACCATTCAAGAAATGCTGCTGAAAATCTGGATATCCATAGCAAAATAAGGAAAGAGGACCTGTATCTCACATTTTATACAAAAAGTAACTCAACATGAATCTAAAACATAAATATAAAAGCAAGAACCATAAAGCCTCTAGAAGAAAATGTAGGAAAATATCTTCAAGACCTTGTGGTAGGTGGTGGATTCTTAAAGGAGATGAGGATGACTGAGATGGACTACTGATATTTAACATATGTCGAAGTTTTAATTAGCTTTACTGTAAAAGTGTGGAATGTACAGAGTTGATGGTGACACATTATACTGAGGAACAGCTGGTTTATAAATGGGGATGTGGCTGAAAATATAGTCTAGGGACTTAAATGCCAATTGACAGAAAGCTAGAGAATAATCTAGGGACTGAATATTACAGAAAACCCAGAGTTGGATGAGAATTGTGGTTGATGGTACAGATGCAAGAGTGTCCTTTGTGAGCTAGAGCAGATATACATCCCTGTTTCAAGATGGTGGGCATGTGGAGAAGCATGGGAAAAATACAACTGGAGTGACCTAAGAACTGTGGTTTCAGGTAATAGTGTAATATTCTTGCATCTATTCCAAAGAGGTACTGTGTTGATAATGGGGTAGTATGGAAAATGTGTGCCAGGTACGCTGTGGACCTGGTAATAATCAGATATTATTATCTCATAACCTGTAACAAATGTTCCACCATGGTGTGGTGGGTTGATAGAGGGGTGTTGCATGGGAATTCTGCACATGTCCATGATGTTTTGTAAGTTTACAATTTCTGTCATAAAACAAATTTAAAAAATTATAATGGGGTGGGTTGGGGGAAAATACACCAAATATAAGATAAGGAATATAATAGTAGTAAGATTTTGACAATATTTTTTCATAATTTGTAACAAATGTCTCATGACAATGCAAGATGTTGGTGGAGGGTTGATGTATGGGACCCCTGTATGATGTTATGTATGTTTGCTTTGTTAAGTTCACAACTTTTACTATACACTTATTTTTTTATGTATGTTCATGTATAAATGATATAATAATAATAATAGGGTGGGTTGGTTATTAGTAATATTTTGAGGATGCTCTTTAATCATTAGTTTAAAATGTTTAACAACAATGCAAGGTATTGGTGGTAGGGTGAGGTATGTGAGCCCTGTATGATGTTACATATATTTGTTTTGTAAGTTCACAACTATTGCTATACACTTATTGTTTATGTATGCTCATGTACGAGTGATATACATCAATAAATTTTTTAAAAATTAAAAAAAATGAAGCCAATAAAATAGCCAAATACAGTTAATAGGAAAATGAAAGTATAATGATAGGTTTAAATATAAGAAATAACATAAAATAAAAAACATACATAAAAATTTAAAAGAACTAAAACTAAAATACAATTAAAAGATTAGGATATTAAAAAAAATAACAAAAATTTTTTACACATTTTGCCTTTCTTCACCCTAATATTTGTTGTCCTGTATGTAGAGTGACATTTTCTTCCATTTATTCCCCAGTGTTTTACTTTTTTTCATTTTGTTTTCAAAGAAATTTTAGGTCACAGTAAAGTCACATACAGAATACAGGGGACTCTTATATACCCAACATCCTCCCCTTCCCTCCCCCCCTGTATTGATACGTTTTAATATGTGGATGGTCCCTTTGTTACAACTGATATACAAATAGTGAAACATAGCTACTAACGGTGGTCAATGGTTTACATTAAGGCTTACATTTTAGACCATTCACTTTTTTTTTTCTTAGAAACATTTTTATTAGTAATCAGCAACCAGTTAGGAATATTTGAGTAGTATAAATGGATTTAGGGACTAATTTAGCAGTTTAGACAGACATTTAACACTTATATAATCTGGATTACTCTGCAGGAGCACAGTTTGACAGATTCAAAGTTCAGCATTAAGCTATTGATTCAAAACTGAAAGTTTTTTTTAACACCTTGATAAAAATTCTGATCAAAATAAAATGTGAATGTAACTTAAAACAGTGTCAAAATAACATTCCTTTAAACTTTTCCAATTTATGAAGTATTGTAATGTTTCACTTTGACAGTTCATTCCACTTCTTCAATTTCTTTGCTGTTGTCTATGTTCTAGTGAAAAACATTTTAGTACCAGAGAAATAGGAGGAGATAGGAAGAATGTTGATAATAGTAAAAGGTAGGAGAGGGACCATACAAGACTTTGGCAATTGAATAATTGATCCAAGTAAGAAATACAGAAGAATAAAATTAGAAAAGTTGAATAAAAACAATGAAACATGAAACAGAATGGAACAAAATATAGAATGAATTAAAAGTCCAGAATGATGAGAAGATGGGAAAAGAAAAAGTGGAAGAGAGTAGGAAAGAAAGAAAAAAAATTAAAAAGAGAGTAAAACACATAGAAAGTAGGAGAAAGAGAAATGTGTACAAGAAAAATTGAAGACCAAATCCACAGAGGTGGAATGAAATAACAACATTGGAAAACAGAAAATATAAGGATTAAGGAGGGAAAAGATATATCATAGGTAGAGAAAATTGGGAAACAAAAGAAAGAGAGAAAAAACTAACAGACAAACAGAGAAACTAAGAAGGGGGAATACAATACAAGAAATCAAGACAGCAGCTACTCATTTTTTTGTTGTTGTTTTGTTTTGTTTTGTTTTGTTTTAAAGTAAAAGAAAAAAAGGAAGAAGGCACTGAGGGATTATTACCAAGTAAAATATCTGATAATGGGCTAATGGGCTAATATCCTGCATATATAAAGAAATCCTACACCAAGTACCAACTAGCAATACAACTGGAAAAAGTCTTTGACTAAAAGGACAAAAGGGTAAAGACAAATGTATTTATATGACTAGGAGACTTCAAAGTGAGTCGGGAAGACATCCCAGAGTTTTCACTTATGTACATCTCAGCAGGATTTAATTGTCTGCCAAATTAGACACTACACTAAATAGTGGGGTTCCTGAGTGATCTGGAGACACCCAGGCACTATCGACAGGGTAGGTAGCTCAGGAGTTTGATACCTTGCCAGTGGCTCTAACTTTGTGGTTTGTGCTCCTCAGTGTGATAGAGTTGGACTCAGTTGTGGTTTCCCTACACATGGCTCTTCTAACCTTTCTATTTGAACCTAAAAATATGTGCTGGAGTTTGTAGGTGTACATCTGAGAGACTTTAATCTTTGGGCTGTCCATGTGCCAGCTGGGCTCTAAGCCTCAACAGAGTTGCAACACCTACTCTCAAGTTCATTGGACTCACCCAAGACAACTAACAAGAAGGTGATGGTGGACAACCAACATACCAAAGAACCAAGGGAGCCTAGAACTGCAATCAAGAGAGTTCCATCCATTGGTCATATGAGAGTGAAGTTCCCTCTCAACTAGAGGTGGACTGGGCATTAGCACCTCAGAACCCTCAGGATTGGGGAATGAACTATGGACTAGAGTGGACTTACTGGTATTCTAGTATAGACAATGTGATTCTAGCAATGGAAGAAATTACATCATTGATGTGGAGGCAGTAGCCACTGGAGTTTCTGTGGTCAGGGAGAGGGAAAACAGATGTAATACGGGGGCATTTTGGGGACTTGGGTATTGTCCTGAATGGCATTGCAATGACAGATACAGGCCATTATATATCTTGTCATAACTTACAGAATTGGATGGGAAAGAATGTAAACTACAATGTAAACTATAATCACTTCTTAGTGGCAATGCTCCAAAATGTGTTCATCAATTGCGATGAATGTGCCACTCTAATGAAGGATGTTGTTAATGTGGGCAAATGTGGGCAGTGTCAGGAACAAGGCATTGGGAATCCCCTGTATTTTTAATGTAACATTTATGTAATCTAAATATCTTTTAAAAAATAAAAATATTTTGAAAAAATTTAAAAGTACATCTGCAGAAGGACATGTATGTAAATGTTCAAACAGCTTTTTCATAGTAGCCAAAAGTTAGAAAAAATGACAAATACCCATCAATAGGTTAATGAATAAATAGAATGTGCTGTATTTATACAATGGAATACTAATTTAAAAATTTTTAAAAACTGATGAGACATGGTACAATATGAATGAATATCAAAAAGAGTATACTAAGTGAAAAAAAGTCTCGTGTTCTCTATAACTCCATTTATATGATGTTCTAGAACATGTGAACTGATTAATGATGAAAAATAAAAGAGCACTGATAGATTCAGTAAGTAATGGGATTGGGATTGACTTGAGAAGGAGAGGAGGAAAAAATTCTGGGATAGTAGCTATATTCTATATCTTGAGAGGAGTTTAGGTTATCCAGCTGTGTTCACTTGTCATAACAGAAAATGTGCACATTTATCCATGTATATCATTGAAAATTTTACCTTGAAGGGAAAATAAACTGTAAACATATTGTTTACACTAATTGAGTATCATGATGAAGTATTTAAGGAGAAGGAAACTGATGTTTGAAACTTGCTTTGAAAGTCATAAAAACTAGGTGAATTGATGAATGGATAAGTAATTAAACAATTGTAGGAACAAGTTAATGGTAGAATTAAATAATGGTCACATAAGAGTTAATTGTAAAATTTTTTTCAATTTTACTATATGCTTGAAAGCTTTCATTATAATGTCATGTGAAATCTATAGCTCTGGATACAGGAAAGAAATTTAATCTTTGGAGGTCAAGACCAGGTGTAAGATATTGAGTCATCTAGGGATGCTAGGGCATCTTCAGGTGAGTGTTAGAAATGGGAGAAGCAGCAGACATGAGAGGTGTTCGGATTAAATCAATAGAATTTGATGGTTCTTTGGGTACAGAGCTAGGAAGAAGAGGAAGAATTTTTCAGTAATTGTGGCTTTTAGAATTAGATGAGGGACCCAAGACCCCCACTTGGAAAAAGGAAGGGGACAGTTTCATCCACATGTGAAGGCTTCAGCCTTGCTCCATGGTACTGATGTGTGTTTGGAAATGTCAACAGACATTGGAGGGAGGGTGTGTTTTGTGTAATAAGCTGTGCCTCCTGCTGTTCCTCCTGGCCACCTGCTCCCCCTTGCTTTCCACCCTAACTTCCTGCTTCCCTGAAGCCCTGAGAGGATCAACAGTTAGTTCCTGGATAGTTTAGTTTCACAATAGAAGGTTGGCAAGTTCCATTGTGTGGGAATATTGTTTATAACTCGATTATCTAAATTATATTCTTCCACTTATCACTTGCATCAGATTCTAAAAGTGATTTTCTGAAATCAAATGAATAATGTAAAGAAAAATTCACTTGGTCATGTCCTTTCTTTTAACAAATGTGGAAAACAGTCTCCTGAGGGCCACTTTTACATCTTTGTTCCTTAGAGTATAGATGAGTGGGTTCAGGGTGGGGCTGACAGCCATGTATAGGGTGGAGACTACTTTGCCATTTTCCACAGAGGACCCAAAAGCAGGGATGAAGTAGGTGTAGATGATGGTAGAGTAATACATACAGACCACCAGGAGGTGGGAAGAGCAAGTGAAGAAGGCCCGGTGCTTGCCCTCAGCAGAGTGGTTGCACAGAATGCCAGCAATGTTGAAGGCATAGGACACTATGATGAACAGGAAGTTGACCACCCCAAAGAAAATGTCCTCAATTACAACTATGATGTTGTTCAGGTATGTAGAGCCACAGGCAAGCAACAGCAGTGTAGGGATTTCACACACAAAGTGAGAGATCTGATTATGACTGCAGTAATTTATCTGTGCCATCAGGCCAGTGTGCTCAGAGGCATTGACTCCACCCACAGGCCACACACTGCCTGTCAGCAGGGCACAGAGGGGCCTGCTTAACAGTGTGTGATAGTGCAGGGGCCGACAGATGGCAACATAGTGGTCGTAAGCCATGACCGTGAGTAATAGCACGTTGGCCACAAGTATCCCTGACAGGAAGAAGAGCTAGGTCATGCAGCCCCCATAGGAGATGGTGCTGCCCTTGCTCACCATGTTCTCCAGCAACTTTGGGAGAACAGTGGAAGTGCACATGATGTCTAAGATGGCCAGGTTGGTGAGAAAGAAATACATTGGTGTGTGAAGGCTGGATTCAGGCAAATGGCCATGAGGATGAGGCTGTTCCCTGCAAAAGCCATCAGGAAAAGGAGGAGGAAAACAGCAGAAAGGGTTTTCTGTAAAACCCTGCAGGACAAACTCCACCACAGCTGTGTGGTTGTTAGCTGTCATTGGGTGGGTAAGCTTCTCCGAGGGGTCCTGGGATGCAAAGAGCCATTGGGTGGAGGGAGACACCAGCACTATGTGGGTGTCCTGTTCTCCCTGAAGGCTGGTCCTGCTAAAACTCTACATGGATGCTGCCCTAGGACAGCTAAATGTTACCATAGGACCCCGCAATAAGGGACACAATGAGAAAATTAACTCTTGCCTCTGGGTCTTCCCCTGTAACCTCTGCCAGCTCCATGTCTACACCTCCCATCACATCATCTCCTTCCTGTATGAGGGTGAACCTGTATTGCTCAGTAATTTACATACAAAATGAAACCTGTTTTCATTACACTGTGAACGTTTCCTACACTATCCTGACACATGAAAGCACAGGCTGTTGTGCTTGTCTGGGACTGTGAAATGGAAAATGCACAAGCCCAGAGGTGCAGACCAGTAGGCTCCAGGCCTTGAAACTCCCAAAAGGTATAAAACCAATTCAGTTGGGGATTGGAAAAGCTTCATGGATAAGATTACCTCAAAGATGGATGGAAAGCATGGTGACCGATGCCCTGTCACCACGGGCTCTGGCCATTTACCCAACCTGTGATTTATAACATGGGGACTAAAGCTATGGACAGCGCCTGGTGCTTATGTAGGTGGTGGTGGCGTTCCTGGCAGCAGTGAACTACCCTCCTGTGATGCGACAGGCTGCAGGGGCAAGAGAGTCCACCACCAGTGGAGACTTCTGCTAGCTGCTCTCCTTCCTGGCTGGAGGTATTGCTGGATGCTGTTACAGAACAGCAGTTGCTACCATGGATGGAGTAAAGGAGTTTTTACAAGCTCACAATCACCATTAAAGACATTTAGGAGTGTATTCCCCATTGTGTGCTGTTCCCCAAAAGGAAAGATGCCATGGCTTGTATAAAGAAAATGATGTAATGATGATTAGAACCTTTCCCTATGGTGCAATCCAGTTTATGGTAGCTGAACATTATAAAATGTTAATCACTACAAAGCTGGGATTTTCTGGTCACATATACAGATTAATGGCAGGATCCATGGCAGGTGTGAGGGCAGTTATCTGTACTTACCCTTTTGACATGGTTAGATTTTGCCTAGCATTCCAAGTGAAAGGAGAACACACTTATACAGGAATTATTCATGCATTCAAACAATTTGTGCAAAGGAAGGTGGTTTCCTTGGATTTTATAGAGGTCTGATGCCTACTATATTAGGAATGGGTCCATATGCAGGTGTTCCATTTTTTATTTTTGGTACCTTAAAGAGTGTTAGGCTTTCCTATGTTCTACCTTTTTGACAGACTTTCATCAGACAATCTTAATGTCTTAGTTTTGAAAACTCACACTAACTTATTTTGTGGTGGTGCTGCTGGAGCAGCCCAAAGATTCAAGTAACTCATCAGCAAATGCAATTAGGAACTGTTCTGCCAGAATTTGGAAACTGTCTTACCAAGTGGGAAACAATAAAGTACATCTCTGGACACCATGGAATTTGAAAATGATTATATCATGGTTTATCTCTTAATTACATTCACTACATTTCCTCTCAATCTGTGGCTTTTACAACATATGAACACATGAAGTAATTTTTTCACTTAAACTAAAAAAAAAAAAAAATCTTGTTTTTTTCCTTTATTAAACAGAGGGAGAAAGAAATGTTATTTCATTACTTGAAAGGGGTAGTTACCCAGTCACAAGAACCACTGGTATTTTAGTACTTATTTTTTGGAGAGGTCACAAAACAAGATATCCTATTTGGATACCAAAGTTATACTCTGGAACATTGAAAAAAAATCTTAAGCTGATGCTGGCTAATAAGTTAGGTTATTTGGAGCCATTGTAACATGTTTTTTGGAAGTAGAACTAACTTCAAAACATGTTTCAGGAAGTTCTCATTAGTTTTATCATGCTATCCCAAGGTTTTAATTGTACTCATGACTTTCAAAAGACTCCAACATGGTTTGTTATTATTAAAATAAACAGGCTTGGTTATATTGGATCAGAAAAATAAATAAGAACAGACTTTACGTTCTGTAAAACATATCCTGGATGCCAATGTTGAAGTATTCCTCTTATTATTTCTCATCTCATAAATCTATTCCATTGGATAAAAGGATATGCATATTTTCCCTCATTTTTTAGCAAAATAAATATTGTGCTTAAAAAGTAGCCATGTAGAGACTCAAGAGTAAATGAAGAATTATCAGTTATTATTCAATTGTTATTAACATGTACAATGGGAGATTTACATGTGCTTTTAAAAGTTAGTTTATTTCTCATAGGTAGTAATAATAAATAATGAATGTCTTTGTTCTGACAAACAGATTAGCATTGTAGATTTATTTTGTTAGATGGTTTGGTGTATACTAGAAAATTTATTTGTGGGCTGTGAAATAGCCATTAATGTAAAAGTGAAAGTCAAACTACCCTTGTGAGTCTTTGCTCTTGTAAATGAGACTTAGCCTGCAGTTGTGGGGTGCCTAAGGGTTGCCACCTGAGAGCCTCCTTGTTGTTCAAATGTGGCCTCTCTCTAAGCCAAACAGCATATGATTGCATTACCTTCCCCCCAACGTGGGACATGACTCCCGGGGATGAGCCTCCCTGGCAACGAGGAATTAATACCAAGTGCCAACTGGCAACACAACTGGAAAAAGACCTTGAATAAAAGGGGGAAATGGTAAAGACAAATGAGTTCAAGTGGCAAAGAGACTTCAAAAAGAGTTGGGAGGTCATCCCAGAGGTAACTCTTACGCACACCTCAGTAGGAGCTCATAGAACATCTAAGTGCCTATCACCCCACTCAGAGGGGTTCCTGAGAGCTCCGGAGACACCCTGGTCCTATATAAGGGGGGATAGCCCCAGAGACTGATGCCTTATCAGTGGGTTCTATTTTGGAATCTGTGCTCCTGAGAGTGACAGAATTAGACTCAAATAAGTCCTCCCTGCACATGGTTCACCAGTCCCTTCTATTCAAACCTACATGTGATGCTGGAGTTTTTAGGTACACTTCCAGAGACTGGAGCCTCCCGCCTACCTATGTGACAGGTGTGCATGAAATCTAGGTGGAGCTGCAACTCCTACCCTACAGCTCAATGGACTCATCCAAGTCACCTGGTGAGGAGACAACGATGGGCAATGGCCATCCCAGGGAATGGAGAGGGACTGCATCTGCAGGCAGGATCATCCCACCCACCATATCCATGGGATATAAGCCCTCTCTCACTTGGAGTTGGAGTGGACATCACCATACCAGTCCCCTCAGGATTGGGGGAAGAACTATGGACTAGAGTGGACTTGATGGTATGCTCTTGTTCACATATGGTGATTCTAGCAATGCAAGAAATTATAACCATGAGGTGGAGCCAGTGGCCACTTGACACTTTTGGGGTAGGGAGGGGATGAGCAGTTGAAATACAATGGCTTCTTTGGGAGTTGGAGGTTGTCCTGAGTACTGTTGTGGCAACGGATGTAGGGCATTTTAAATCAGCACACACCACTCAGAACTGAGTGGGAGAGAGTGTAGTCTACAGTGTGAACTGTGGTCTATGGTTGGTGGCAAGGCTCCAGGATGTGTAGGTTCATTGAGGGTGGTGGGCCACACTGTGGGAGATGTTTGTGTGGGATGTGGTGGGAGGTGTGGGAGGTGGCCAACATGGGAATCCTAGTGGGTTCCATGTAATATTTTGGTTAATCTAAGCACCTCTTAAAATATATGAGTATATATATATATATATATATATATATATATATATAACATTTTTGTAAGCAAATATACATATATATGCATATATATTTATATATCATTTGGCAAATGTTTGTATGTATTGTGAGAATTTTGATTTTTACCCACAATAAAAATAAATTAAAAAAAAATAAATAGTGAATGTCAAAGAATGTTTCTAAAGTATTATGTCATGATATATCAACTAGTTCTTTAATGTAAATATAATTTTACTTCATTGTAAACAGAGTTGTAAAATATGATTTGAGTTCTCTTTTATATTAAGAAAATGTTTTAAAATGTAAGAACTGCGTTTATTGTTTTTGAGCACTTATGTTTTTTTAATAAGCATGTCAGATATGAGAGGGGGAAAATAATAATTCTAGCCTCAGAAATAGTGATTTGTAGAATTTATGTGATTTTTAAGGTATTCAAAAACTAAGTTGAAAGTGTTATTTCTGCTTTAATATTTTTTTCTTTTTGCAAAAAGTATTTCTTGTTACATCGTGGTAAAAATTTGATGAAATGGTTTCATTTTCAAAGACATTATTGTAAAAATGGGTATCCTGAGGGGAACAAAAAATGGGGGCACAGACTGGGAAGTCTTCTGGGCAACTAGAGCAGTTTTAGTATTGGGGGACAGCCACCAGCTTTGTAAAATGTTGGGGGTACTGTCAGAGCACAGCTGTGTATTAACCTAGAAGCAGGTCCTTCAGTCAAAACTTCAATGGCTCAACCTTGCCTTGTCCACTCCAGGCTTCTCCCCAGAGTATTGTGGGCATCCAGGATTGCTGTCTGAACAGCTGAATCCTGCCACCTGTAGAAGTCCAAATCCTGGCTCTAACCCCATCCAGGTTATCTTAGACTATGTAAGAAGTTTCTTCCTTTATTGGGTGTTGATGTGTGCCAGGGACTGTGGATGATGCGAAGAAAGAAACCTAACCTCAATTTTACCCAGGACCTGCTGACAATGCACCCACCCAGTTCCCAGGCCTTGGAAACCTCCCAAATTTGCATATCTGCCTGGCATCCCAAACCTGATTTGGAATGATTGGGCAGGAAACGATTCAGCTCAGATAAGGAGACGATCTTCCTTCCACACCCTCATCCATCAACCCCAATGTGAGCATTCTTTCCCTTCCCCTGAGCCCTGCACACCCAAGCTCAGGCAGCCCAGAGAAGAGGGAGGGTCAGAGAATATGCCTTGGGATTTCTCTATGGATAAGGATTGCCTGGAACACGGAACTGCCAAGGTCAGCACATACTAACCAAGGGGCTGGTCTCTCTCCAGTGGCCTATTAGCAGAGGTACTGCAGATTTGCAGGAATATGTACCTAGCAGTGAACACCAGGTAGGTGGAACATAGGAACAGGCATGTTTGGGGCTCTATGACAGTCCTGACTGTGGCCTATTAATGCCCCACACCCTCTTTAACCCCCACCCAAACAAGGGCAAAGGAGTGCACAGACTGCTGACTAGAGCCTAAGCTGTGTCCCTGCAGAACTTGGCTACTAAGGATCCAGCAGGAAAGTGTGAGGGTTATTTAGTCCCAGGTGCTCAATTCAAAAGTCCTTGCTGGGACCATCAAGTGACCACTGCCACACACAACCTTCTCTGCAATGCATGGGAACATCCCCACACAAGGAACAGATGAGTGAGCCCTCTTTGGGCCCTTGCTGCCCACGGTCCATGGCTAACATCCAGGGTGCACCCTGCCTGCACATCTTCACATTCCCCAGAAGTCCTCCTGTCCCTGACTCACAGGAAACTGCCAGCCACCTCCAAATTGTGCAGCCAGAGCTGATTATTTTAAAGACTTTGACCTATAAATTCAATTGACCTATAATGTCAATATCATAGGCACTGTTTTTCCCTCTTACCTATCCACTGCACAGATGGTGTTGGAGGCAGCACAGCCAAGAAGCTTGGAGGAAGAGTCTCTGGGCTCTTCAGCATTTCAAACTGAAATAGTAAAAGACAGGAATTAAAAGATTGCAGGGGCTAGTTTTCCAAAGTAAAACCTGTCTGTATTAAAAGAAAGCTATCAGTTCAGAAACATTTAAAGTAAAATGAGGAAAGATAGTCTAAAAGTCAAGGGATATAAAGGATGAGCCTCAAATTGCTTCCTATCTAAATTGAAAAGAATCATATTTTCATAAAAGAATAAATAATATCCTTACCCTGATTAGAGGGGATATAGTACCTTGGAGATAAATGCCCTAATTCCTTCCCTTTGGTATCTCCTTTGTTTGCTGCTGACCTTTAAAGTGAGCCCATCTGCTCAAGGTAGACACCAAGGTCACTAGGGAGCAAGGGGGCAAGGAGATGCAGTGGCCCTCAGGGAGCAATTACCTCCAGCCAGAGGTAAACACAGGTGCTTAGGGTACAGTCTCCCAGCAGGGTTTGGGCCAGGACCTGAGGAAGGGACAGGTCAGACCAGAGCCCTGAGGTCATGGGAAGGGGCTCCCAGTCCTATAGCTAAGGTCAAGCCCTTCACCCCTTTTGTCTGAACCTGGCAGGTCTTGCTCTGCTGACCCAGCAAGGACTGTGAACAGCCAATACTGCAGAAATCCAATTCATTCCCTACAGCAGTTTTAGATTTACAGAAATATGGGAATGTACTGAATGCTCTGGTGTACCCCACACCCAGGTACCTGCAATTAATGTGCTGCATTTGTGTGAAATATTTATCACAATTAAAGAACCAATATTCATACATTAGTGTTAACTAATATCTTTACTTTATTCAGATTTCCTCAGTTTTCCAAAATGTCACATTTCTGTCTCAGCATTAATCCTGGACACCAGATGACATTGAGGTGTCATGTCTTCTTGGGCTTTGTATGGCACTGATAGTTTCTAAGGCTATCCACATTTGATGACTTTGACCATTTTAGGAAGGCCAGACAGGGGCTTTTTAGGAGGCCACACTATGGAAATTTTTCTGATGTTCTTATTGTGATTAGACTGGAGTTTATTGGTTTGGGATGAGTAATCCAATGGGAATGGGAGCTCCTCATCACATCCTCTCAAGGGTGCATGCTGTCAATAGGACTTGCCACTGAAGATGTCAACTTTGATAAGATGAGATTTTTTAATCACTCAGATTTTAAGGGTCAGCAACATGATGAGTTTCCATAGACTCCAGGAGACACACAGACATGCCCTTGAAGGCTGCATCAGATGTAGCATTGGGAGTCCAAGGAGGGGTGAGACTAAGTGTCCACAAGCCTTGTTCCACATCCTGGCACCGCAGCAGGGTAGGCCCCAGCTCTGAGCCAGGCAGAACTCCAATCCTGAGGATGTTCAGAGGAGAAGTATGTGAAGTTAGTTACATTGTGGCTGGTTTGGGTGATGGTACCATGAGCTCTTCACAGACTGCTCTCTCCCCTGGGTGTCCAAAATGTTCAGAATTGATTGACTGGGTATCTGCCAGTGGTATCCTTACAACATGACTTGTATTTGGGTGTGTGACAATAATAAAGACAAGGAAAACCTAGCCATTTATATTAGAAACCAACTTCAGAAAGTATGGCAAAAACTTATTATAAAACAAGTAATAAGTGGGCCATTATCAATTTAAAGTGGCTCTTACTTATGCAAACAAATAATCACTGGGTTCCCTATAATTTTCAAAATACCCTAAAGTTGTTGATCTGTATTAATCAATGCATATTTTTAATCTCTGACAATTAAATATTTCACAGATAGATAATGCAATGGAATTTCAATGACTCAAGAACTTCATCAATTTTAAAAATTTATTTAGATTAAGTATAATCTTCAGCTACATCTCTATTTCCTAACTGAACTGACTGCTTTCCTAGAGTTTGATTTTGATTTATAAAAATAAGCAGTGATCAAGGTCCCTGCAACACTGTTTTCAAAGTTATCACAAAAGCCCCAATATGTAACCATCACTTACACCATATAAGTCTCATTATCCATATTAATTAGTTAATAAAATATTCTGAACACATAGAACATTCATAGATTTGTCCCAATGCCAGAGGGTCCTCAGCACAAGGCAATGATCTCTTTTCCCAAGATAGCTCTGGTTTGCAAGTAGAAGGTCTAGTGCTTAATATGAGGCTCAGTTTGAGGCTCCATTGTGCAAGTATGGCCTGCAGAGTGCACAGAATATGGGGGAACCTGTTTTCAGCCTGTGGAGAGGAAACCAGCAAAAGGGACCTTGGTCCAGGAGGGAGATGAGCTACACAATGGCAGGAATCAGGATGAATGTTCCCTTGGGAAAGACCATTTACAAGGTAGACAGAAGGTCAGAATACTAGGTAGGGGTCATGCCTGAGTCTACCCATCACTCTCCTGTGGAAAGCATCTTGCCTGGGACCTATTCTTGCATTTAGTTGCTTTTGAGTATTGAAGAGCCTGAGTCAAGTGGTAAGCACAGTGCAAGTCTGGGAGGGAGAAGTGAGGTCACCCTGTGGGGTCAGAGGGTTGTTTGCAGGCAGGAAAGAATGGGCAGGATCTCCCATGAAGGTTTCCCCAGGTGGGGGCATTAGCACCCCGAAGGCTAAAGAGGAGAGGGAGATGAAACAGGAGGCAGTGAGATCTCCCTGGATAGCTCTACACCTGGATGTCCCTCTGCCTCCCTTTCAATAAGCAAGTGCCTGCAGAGAAGGCCTTGGATGTAAGAGGTGCCTTCTGCCTGGGTTCTTGTCTCAGATATTTTTCCTGCTTCTGATCTTCCTGTAGGGAGGTTCCCACATGCTCCCACCCAATAAATAGTGTATATGACTTAAGGGGAAAGATGAGAAGGGTCTGGGAAAGATGGTATGAGGAATGGGGCTAGGAAAGGGGGGGGTTGCACTGAAAGCAACATGTCTTCTCATTGGGGATGTGCAACAACTGACCTCTGACATCCAGATAGACCACCATGAGTCAGAACTGAAACTCATCCCACACTGTGGGACAAGAAGGGTCCTCTACAAGGGAAAAAATATGTTTCTGCTACCAAGTACATGAGGTCTACAATTATATATTGAGAAATGAAGCTGTTGATCCCTTACTCCTATTCCTGGGTCTGTGCCAAGGTTTGCATGCAGCAATCCATCAAGTTTTGGCCACACAACCAGACCAAACTACATTTTTCAAATGGCCTATGTGGGAACATGATCTCTGGAGGCAGGTGATTGGGAAGGTTCATCCATCATTAAATTTTGCCAACATTACAAATTTTTTCCATACACAGGTGGGCCTGATCCTCAATTCTGAGGTCTGCCACACTGGAACCTGCTCTTCCCTGTCCCACAGTTCTTAGATCCTTTGAGGCCCTTCCAAGTGCCCTGCTTACCAGCCCCATCCCATTACTGCCCTATAAAGATAAATCTTTATACACAAAATTATTGAACCAGTTTGAAACATTGGTTCACCGATGTTTTCAAAACCTATAGATAATTAAGGATTCAAACAGACAAAAAAGCTAATTTTGTTCATTTCTAACTTGATCCACATTTTCTGAACTACTTTAATAAGGACTTGAGAAATTGTCTTCATTCAACAAATCCTTTGTCATGTACTCTGCTGGACCCAAGGTAGACAGGGGTGAAGACAGAGGGAAGCTTCCATTACAGCAGGATGAATTCCTCAAAGTTCCCAAATAGGACCTCGTCACAACCATCTTGCTCAGCCAGATACTATGGCCCTGCAACATGTCAGAACTGCATGCTCATCATCTCATGTGTCTCTACTTTCTATATGAAATAATTGAGAAGAGGAGTCACACATTTGCAGAGACTTCACAGTTGGGAAGTGGCACTTCCTGAACTCATATCAGGTTCTGATTTAGAGCCATGGTTTTAACCACAAGGTATTATTGCTGTAAAACTGAGTGAGACTATGGAATAAATAAACAATTCAAAATAACAATTGGAGAAAACCATGTCCCACCATAAAAAAATTGATAGAGTATTGTGGGAAGATGGAAGAGTAGGAATCTCCTTGTATAATTCAAGCCACTAAAACAACTATTTAACTGGCAGGAACCACCTGAGTCAACTATTTTGAAACTGGAATCTAGTGGAATACTGTGCAGCATTCAGAAAACAGCTGGAGGAACAGGCTGGCAAACTGCAGTAATTATCAGTGAATTTTACCCTTTGTTCAGGAGTTACCATCCCCATCCCCCAACCATGGGGCAGGAAGCAGTGTGTCCTGCATTACAGGTGCCTGGGACAGTTAGTAAGTCCCAGCTTAGGACATAAAGACCTAGTCCTCCAAAATCCAGGGAGATGTGGTCTGATGAACTTTCACTGCTTTTGATCACCTACTTCATATTGCTTGGTGGGACCAACTGTGAGGGCATACATTTTCACCAACCTCTCTATGGGACAAAGGGCTGACAAATCTTAGAGAGACAAGGCATTTTTTCTTATTTTCTCTTTCCATTCCCATTTGTGAGCAAAAATAATTTGGAAAAGTCACAATTTGATTCCCTTAGCATTCAACAACAACAACAACAAAACTGTAGCAATCCCAGGGAATGAAATAATTAGATTTCAAGAGTAATAACACTTAATATTTAGAATGCCCAATAATCAACAAAATTTACAAAGGAACAAAATAGCAGGTAACTGTGGGCCATTCACTGGGGAAAAAGAATTTGCTAGAAACTGTCCCTGAGGGAACTCATAGATTGAAACTAGTAGTAAAAGCCTTTAAATCAACCATCTTAAATAAGTTCAGTGAGATAAAGGACTCCATGTAAAATGAACTAAAGGAAAATTGGAAAACAGTATCTGGACAAAATAGAGAGATAGAACTGATTTAAAAATGGACCAAACAGAAATTAGTAAACTGGTCTGCTCCTCTGGATGTGATATCCTTTTATTGTATTAAATTCAAAGGTTTACCATTTACTTGATAAAATAAAAATTAGGGGTTTGACTAACCACATCAGTAGGTCATCACTCAGGGTTGAGTCTTCATCCCCTTGATGGGCTGTATAAATGGACATTAACTCAAGAAGACACATAGGAGAACACAGAAGAAGACACAAGAGCTCCATAGATATCAAAGGAGAGAACTTTGTCAGCTTTGACCCCGCACCTCTAGGAAGAGAGATGAGTCTTTTGCCTGATAATTAACAGCTGATTTTGTGAAGAGAACAGAGTAGCTGAACCTAGAAATAAACAAGCCCTATGCCAACTTATAGCTGAGATAGGAAGAAGCTGGGAACATGGAGTCTTAAGAGGGAGAAGGAAGGCTGAGCTCTCACAGAGCTCAGCAGCCATCTTGCTTGGACACATGGCAACAGACTTTGGTGAGAAATGTAACCTTGATTTGGACTCTTTAGGGCTTTTTAACTACAGTTAAGCATTTACTCCAAATAAACACCCTTTATAAAAGCCAAGAGACTTCTGGTGCTTTGCATCAGCACCCTTTTTGTCTGACTAATAACAGTAGGTTATAAGATCACAATGGGAAAAAACTATAAATCATAACAGGAGGAATACTGGAAAATTAGAAATATGTGGCAATTAAAAGATACATTATTAAACAACCAATGGATAAAGGAAGAAATCCCCCCATATTTGAGGATATTTATTTTTCCTTTATTAAAGAATTAGAGAAGTTGCAGATTTAGAGAAAAATCAGTCACAAGATAAAGAGTTTCCATATACCCCTCCCCATTATTAACACCATGCTTGGAACATTTCTTATAGTTAATGAATGAATATTATTATAACTGCATATTATAACTGCAATATTATTCATACTCCATTCTTTTTATTAAGGTTCACTGATTGTTTTGTATATATGATTATTAGAAGAAAATGTTAAAAACTACATGGAACAAAAATAAACAATGAATCAATTTAAACCATGGACTAAAGTTAATAGTACAATTATAAAAATGTGCTATCATCAATTGCAGCAACTGTTCCACACCAATGCAAGGTGTTAATAATAGAGTGTTTGAACAATTCATGATTGTTCTATAAACCCACAACTTCTCTAATGAAAATTATATATAATTATAAATATATAAATAAAAAAATATATAGCCTCAAGTTTCCTCTTGTAATCACATTAAAGTATATAATTCAGTGCTGTTAATTTCATTTAATATGTTGTGCTACTATAACTATCATCCATTACAAAACTTTACATCACTCTAAATAGAAGCTCTATACAATTTGAGCATTAACTCCCATTACGTAGCTCAACATTGGCTCCTAGAAACCTGTATACTACATTTCCATCTCTATGAATTTTCTTATACCAATTATTTCATATATGACATCATGCAGTTCTAGACTTTTTTATCTTGCTAATTTCACTCAGTATAAGGTCTTCAAGATTCATACTTTTTCTTTGCCTGTGTCACTATTTCTTTCCTTATTGAGGTTGATTAATATATGTGGGAGGTGGGCAACATGGGAATCCCAGTGGGTTCCGTGTAATATTTTGGGTAATCTAAGCACCTCTTAAAATATATGTGTATATATATATATATATATATATAACATTTTTAAGCAAATACACATATATGCATATATATTTATATATCATTTTGCAAATGTTTGTATGTATTGTGAGAATTTTGATTTTTACCCACAATAAAAATAAATTTAAAAAAAAAGAGAAAAAAATATTCTATTGTATGGATATGCTACATTTCATTTATTCATTCATCACTTGACGGGCATTTGGGTTGCTTCCAACTTTTGGCAAATGTGAATATTTCTGTTATGAACATCAATTCACAAATATCTGTTCAAGGACCTGCTTTTGATTCTTTTGGTTTTAGAACCAGTTGGAGGACTGCTGGGTCATATGGTAATTATATACTTAACTTTCTGAGGAATTGCCAGCTGGTAAATTGGCTGAACCAATTTACTTTCCCACAAAAATAAATGAGTGTTCCTATTTTTCACCATCCTCTCCAACACTTGTATGTTTCTGTTTTATAACAGGAGCCATTCTAATTAGTGTGGAATGGTATCTTACTGTGGTTTTGTTTTGCCCTTCCCTGATAGCTAATGATGTCACACATCATTCCATGCATGTATTGGTTACTTATATATCTTCTTTAAAGAAATATCTCTTCAAGAGTCTTGTCTAATTTTAGTTGAGATTTTATATTTTGGTTGTTGGATTGTAAGGTTTCTTAATATATTCTGGATATTAAACCATTTTCAGATGTGTGGTTCCCAAATATCTTTTCCCATTCTATAGGTTGTCTTTTTTATTTCATGAAGTCCTTTGATGCACAAAATGTTTTTATTTTTATTTTAATGAAGTCAAATTTTTCAATTTTTTCTTTCATTTATTGTGCTTTATATTTAATGTCTAAGGAAATATTGCCAAACACAACAGCCTGAAAATGCTTCCTGATGTTACCTTTTAAGACACCTCTTAAAATATATTTATATATATATATATAAATAACATTTTTGTAATCAAATGCACATATATGCATATATATTTATATATCATTTTGCAAATGTTGGTATGTATTGTGAAAATTTTTATTTTTACCGACAAAAATATAAATAAATTATTTTAAAACAGAGTTTTAGAGACCTGGTTCTTATATTTACATTTTGAATTGATTATTGTATATGCTTTGAGGTAAGGCCCAATCTTCATTTATTTGTATATGGATATCCAGTTTTCCATCACCATTTCTTGAAGGAACTATTCTTTCCCAATAGAGTTGATAAGGAATCCTTGTCAAAAATCACTTGCTGAGTTCCAGCAAGATGGCCTTAGCTTAGGTGGGCACTCCCCAGCTCTCTCACAAAATAAAACAGCTGAAGAGGGGCAAAACCCTACCAGAGTGAGCTGTTTTGGGAACCCACAGAGTAGATGGCTTCAGGACATCAATCTGGAAATAACTGGACAAAGAGAAAAAAACCAGAGGGAAAACCATAACATAGACAACAGCAAGGAAATAGAATAAGAAGAATGAATTGTCAAAGTGAAAACTTACCTAACACACAAAAACAACAAAATAAAACCCTAGATTAGAAATGGCAGTTAATCAACTGAACAAAACCATCAAGATAAACTGATGCCCACACAACAAGAAAAAATTACAACCCATACTAAGAAACAGTAATACATGGCCCAGGCCAATGAACAAACTAAAAAACAGGAGGAGATGTGGAAAATGGTACAACTAATCAAAGATGTCCAAACAAATACCATGAATCAACTTAATGAAGTGAAGGAAGAGATTAAGGATATTAAGAAGACACTAGGAGGGGAGTTGGGGCCAAGATGGCGTTAGTGTAGGAGGGCACACACTGCAAGCTCCAGAGCAAGGAGGATTGTGGATGGGGTCCTGCCCAGGGGTCTGTGCTGTGCACTTGTGGAGTGAAAAACTAGGGACATCTATCTGCGCGGTTCAACGGCGTGGACAGAACGGTAGAGATTTGTGAGTTTTAAGCCTGCTGGTGGTGGTTGGCATGGACTGCTGAGCCCCGCGGTTAGGGAGAAAAAAAGAAAAACTAATAATAAAATGGCTACTTGGAGCCGCGAGCGGGGCAAGAATGTTTTATTTACTGAGGATCGGGCTGCCTGGCGCCCCTTGGGAAATCGTGTGAAAAGAACAGCTGGAGCTAATCAGTACCCGGTGAACGCGTGGGGGGATTTCGGTCGGGGGAGGGAGCTGATTTGCCTAGCTGCCCAGGGATAAGACCTGGGCAGCCGCAGAGCCAGGAAGAAGGGACACTCCCCAAAAGAGGGAGGGTTCTGTTGGAGGACAGGGAAGGGTATTTTTTATTTTTATTTTTTGACATCGATCTGGCTCCTGCACCGCCCCATAGCTTTGGGGAGCAGATAAGCTGACCTGAAGCAGCATCAGGCTGAGAGCAGATGCAAATCTACAGTCAAACTGATTTACATAGCAGCCCTGTGACGCTGGTGCTAGGCCCCAGAAGGGGCAGAATCAGCTGTCTTTAGCACTCTGCACTGACTAACATCAGAGCTACAGCTACCCTGGGGAGTCCAGGAAGTGGGACGTGCTTGATTAATTTCCACGAGCCCAGCTAGGGTCCCTTCCATAAGGGGGTTGGTCTAGAGGAGGAATTATTTTTGGGTCGTGTATTTCACCAAAAAAATAAAAATAGAAAAAAAAAAGTGAGGTCATTTCAATAAATGAAAAATAAATTCTTTTTAATTTAGTTTAATAACTAAAAGCTGCTTCAGGACCTGCATAGAGAACCCTGTGGGGAAATTGATGGATAAACACAAGTAGGCAGAGAGGACCCACGTGGACCCTAGGGGAATCATTGACCCCCCTCAGCTCTGTTTGACTGCTTGCCTGTGTGGATCTTTGATTTTTCTCTCTTTCTTTCTGGTCTCTTGCTATTCTTTCCTCTTTCCTCCCCCCTTTCTTTTTTCTTTCATTTTTTAAAAATTGGGTGCTGCTAGCTTGTTGCTTCTTTGCTGTGCTTCTTCTTCATTAATTTCCCACTCGCTGTCTATATTGATTCTGTATTACAAACTATCACTTAGCCTTCTTTCATCTTTCTGCCTTTTGCTTTCTGTTGTGGCTCTTAGATACAACATTTTTCCATAGGCCCAAAACTTAAGGGTGTCAATTTCTATTCCATCTATTTTGTTTTCTTCTTTTTTTAAATTAGTATTAACTTTTTCCTTTCAGCCCTTTCTTTACTATTTCTCTCCCTCCACATAATTCTAGCCTACTAAATCACTATATATATATATTCCTCAATTTGCTTTCCCAGTCCATTGTAGGAACTCCACTTTTTTTTCCTATTAGGCTATACTGCCTACACAACTTAAATATTCATCTCATTAAGTCTCATTTGGCCCCTCTTCTAACTTTTATCAATATTACTATTATCCTTCTACGTTCCTTACATCTTTTGATTCCGCTGGCCCTAATATTTTGTCTTCAAGGGAACATAGAAAGAAGTAAGGAAATAAAATAAGAAGAAAAAGTTTCAAATAGAAAACTTAACTCACATGCAGAAACACCAGCTAAATAAAACTCTAGAGCATAGAAAAAAGCTAATCAACTGAACAAACACATCAAGATAATATGGTGATCAGAGGGCAACAAAAAAATACAAATGACTCTGAGAAACAGGAAAACATGGACCAGTCCAATGAACAAAATAAAAACCAGGAAGTGATGCAGAACATCGAACAACTAATCAAAGCTATACAAACAAATATCATGGACCAACTTAAAGAACTGAAGGAAGAGATTAAGGATATAAAGAAGACACTGGGAGAACATACTGAAGAAATAGCAAACATGCCTAAAAAGGGAATGGATATGATGGTGAACAATGGCACAAGCCAAGAAATGAAAAAGATGCTGGATTCACATAACAGCAGATTTGAACAGGCAGAGGAAAGAATTAGTGATATGGAAGACAATACAGCTGAAATCAAAGAGATAGTGGAATACATAAACAAAAAGATAGAACAAATCCAGCATGGACTCAGGGAATTAAACAATAATACAAAACACACAAACATACACATTATGGGCATTCCAGAAGGAGAAGAGAAAGGAAAGGGAACAGAAGAAGTGTTGAGGGAAATAATGGCTGAAAACTTCCCAACTCTATTGAGAGAGATGGATGTGCAGATCTAGGAAGCACAGCGCACCCCAAATAGTATAAATCGCAACAGGCCAATTCCAAGACATATACTTGTCAAAATATCCAATGCCCAAGACAAAGAGAAAATAGTCAAGGCAGCAAGAAAAAAGAGAACCATCACATACAAGGGAAGCACAATAAGATTAAATGGTAGTGGATGGGGTCCTGCCCGGGGGTCTGTGCTGTGTACGCAGTGGAGTGAGAAGTTTGGGACATCTATCTGCGCGGATCAACGGCGTGGAAGGAACGGTGGAGATTCGTGAGTTTTAAGGCTGCCATTGGGGGTTGGCACAGACGGCTGAGCTCCGCAGTTAGGGAGAAAATATAAAATAAAATAAAACGGCCACTTGGAGCCGCGAGCAGGCAAGAAAGTTTTATTTTCTGGGGATCTGGGTGCCTGGTGCCCCTTGGATCTTGCATGAACAGAACAAACGAGCTAATTGGCACCCGGTGAACCAGAGCTGATATTCTGGTCGGGGGGGACGGAGCAGATTTCCTTAGTGACCCAGGGATAAGACCTGGGCCGCTGCGGAGCCAGGAAGAAGGGACACTTCCCAAAAGAGGGAGGGTTCTGTTGGAGGACAGGGAAAGGTATTTTTTTATTTTTAGACATCGATCTGGCTGCCTACACCGCCCCATAGCTTTGGGAAGCAGATAAGCCGACCTGTACCAGCATCAGGCTGAGAGCAGACTCAAATCTGCACTCAAACTGATTTACTTAGCAACCCGGTGATGCTCGGGCTTGGCTCCAGAAGGGGTGGAATCGGCCATCTTTAGCACTCCGCACTGACTAACATCAGAGCTACAGCTACCCTGGGGAGTCCAGGAAGTGGGACGTGCTTGATTAATTTCCACGGGCCCAGCTAGTGTCCTTCCATAAAGGGGTTGGTCTAGAGGAGGATTTATGTTGGGTTCTGTATTTCGCTAAAAAATTTAAATTTAAATTTAAAAAAAAAGTGAGAAGGTCACTTCAATAAATGAAAAATAAATTCTTTTTAATTTACTTTAATAGCTAAAAGCTGCTTCAGGACCTGCATATAGAACCCTGTGGGGAAATTGATTCATAAACACAAGTAGGCAGGAAGGATCCACGTGGACCCTAGAGGAATCATTGACCCCCCTTAGCTCTGTTTGAATGCTTGCCTGTGTGGAACTTTGGTTTCTCTGTTTCTTTCTGACCCCTTGCTTTTATTTCCACTTTCCTACCCCCTTTCTTTTTTCTTCCATTTTTTTAAAAATTAGGTGCTGCCAGCTTGTCGCTTCTTTGCTGGGCTTCTTTTTCAATAATTTCCCACTCACTGTATATATTGATTCTGTATTACAAACTATCGCTTATCCTTCCTGCATCTTTCTGCCTTCTGTTTTCTGTTGTGCCTCTTAGATACAACATTTTTTCATAGGCCCACAACTCAAGGGTGTCAATTTCTATTCCATCTATCTTGTTTTCTTCTTCTTTTTTTTTATTAGTATTAACTTTTTCCTCTCAGAACTTTCTTTACTATTTCTCTCCCTCCTCATAATTCAAGCCTTCTAAATCACTATATATATATTCCTCAATTTGTTTTCCCAGTCCATTGTAGGAACTCCATTTTTTTTCCTGGTACTCTACACTGCCTACACAAGTTAAATATTCATCTCATTAAGTCTCATTTTGCCCCTCTTCTGACTTTTATCAATATTACTACTATGCTTCTGCTTGCCTTACATCTTTTGATTCCTCTGGCCCTAACCTTTTGCCTTCAAGGGAACATAGAACGAAGCAAGGAAATAAAACAAGAAGAAAAACTGCCAAAGAGAAAACTTAACTCACACACAGAACCAACAGCTCAATAAAACTCTACAGCATAGAGAAAAGCTAATCAACTGAACAAACCCATCAAGATAATATGATGACCAGCGGGCAACAGAAAAATACAAATGACTCTGAGAAACTGGAAAACATGGACCAGTCCAATGCACAAAATAAAAACCAGGAAGTGATGCAGAACATCGAACAACTATTGAAAGCTATCCAAACAAATATCATGGACCAGCTTAAAGAACTGAAGAAAGAGATTAAGGATATAAAGAAAGCACTGGGAGGACATACTGAAGAAATAGCAAACATGCCTAAAAATGTAATGGATATGATGGTGAACAATGGCACAAGCCAAGAAATGGAAAAGACGGTGGACTCACATAACAGCAGATTTGAACAGGCAGTGGAAAGAATTAGTGATATGGGAGACAATACACCTGAAATTAAAGAGATTGTAGAACAGATAGCAAAAAGATAGAAAAAATTCAGCATGGACTCAGGGAATTAACAGATAATACAAAATGCACAAACATACGCATTATGGGCATCAAAGAAGGAGAAGAGAAGGGAAAAAGAACAGAAGGAGTGTTGAAGGAAATAGTGGCTGAAAACTTCCCAATGCTATTGAGAGAGATGGATGTGCAGAACCAGGAAGCACAGTGAAGCCCAAATAGTATAAATCCCAACAGGCCAACTCCAAGACATATACTTGTCAAAATGTCAAATGCTCAAGACAAAGAGAATATAGTCAAGGCAGCAAGTGAAAAGAAAACCATCACATACAAGGGAAGCACAATAAGATTAAGTGCTGATTTCTCAGCTGAAACCATGGAGGCAAGAAGACAGTGGTATGATATAGTCAAACACTAAAAAAAAAAAACTTCCCACCACGAATTCTCTATCCAGCAAAATTGGCATTCAAAAATGATGGAGTGTTCAAAATATTCACAGATAAACAGCAATTAAGAGAGTATGTCAAGAAGAAACCAGCACTTCAAGAAATACTAAAGGAATCTCTACAAGTTGAAAGGAAAAAACAAGGGATAGAGAGAGTTGGAGGAGAGTTCAAAAACAACTGGAAAGACAAAAAGAGAAAGAAAACAACATGTGACATACATTAACCCAAAGAAAAAATGACTAAAGTAAGAAATTCGTTACGAGTAATAACAGTGAATGTTAATGGATTAAATTCACCAATCAAAAGACACAGATTGGCACAATGGATAAGAAAATATGATCCATCTATATGCTGTCTACAAGAAACCCACCTTCGACCCAGGGTTTCAAGGAGGCTGAAACTGAATGGCTGGAAAACCATTTTACAAGCTAATAATAGCCAAAAAAGGGCAGAAGTAGCTATTCTAATATCAGACAAAATAGACTTTAAATGCAAAACTATTGTAAGAGACAAAGATGGACACTACATATTAGTAAAAGGAGTAATCTCTCAAGAAGAGAGAACAATCATCAACATTTACGAACCTAACTGGGGTGCCTCAAAATACGTGCGGCAAACTCTGGAAAAACTAAGAGGAGAAATAAATGCCTCTACAATTATAGCAGGGGACTTCAATACCCCACTATCATCATTGGACAGAACATCTAGAAGAGAATCAATAAAGAAACTAAGGCACTCAACAATACATTAGAAGAACTGGACTTAATAGATATATACAGAACACTACACACAAATACAGCGGGATTTACATTCTTCTTCAGCGCACCTGGAAGATACTCCAAAACAGACAACATGCTAGGCCACAGAACAACACTCAATGAATTCAGAAAGATTGAGATTATACAAAGTAATTTCTCTGACCACAACGGAATGAAGTTGGAAATCACTAAGGACCAGAGAAACAGGTTAGGCACAAGGATATGGAAGTTAAACAACACACTCTTAGACAAACAGTGGGTCAAAGAGGGAATCTCAAAAGAAATCAGTAACTACCTTGAAACTAATGAAAATGACAACACAACATATCAAAACCTATGGGGGCCATTTTTAAAACTGCCATAAACATGGGAGGGCATTGCCAGGAAAATGGGAGAATATTAACTGCATACTGCTTTATTTACAGAGCATAGGTGAAAATAAATAATATACCCTCTCATCTTGATTTAAAATTGAGGAAAGTAGAGAACATTGAGACTATGGTGAGATTGTCATCACTCTGTAGCAAGGAATAAAAGCAAACTCATCTTTTCCATAAATACTTACGCTGGCTCTGGAGGACAAGGTGCCTATGTGAGATTTTGAAATGTGGTATGATAGAAGGAATTTTTTTCATGACATTGCTGATATCATTAAAGTTCTTCACGTTAAAAAAAAAAATTAAAAAAAAAAAAACAACTATAGGATGCAGCGAAAGAAGTCCTGAGATGGAAGTTCATAGCCATAAATTCATATATTAAAAAAGAAGAAAGGGCTAAAATTGAAGACCTAACTGCACACTTGGAGGAATTGGAAAAACAACAACAAACTAAACCTGAAGGAAGTAGAAAGCAGGAAATAACAAAGATCAGAGAAGAACTAAATGAAATAGAGAATAAGAAAGCACTTGAAACAATAAACAAAACCAAAAGTTGGTTCTTCAAGAATATCAATAAAATTGACAAATCCTTAGCCAGACTAACAAAGAAAAAGAGAGAACAGATGCAAATACATAAAATAAGGAATGAGCAAGGTGATATCACTACTGACCCCACAGAAATAAAGAATATCATAAGAGGATACTTTGAAAAATTATATGCCAACAAGAATGACAATTTAGAGGAAATGGACAAGTTTCTAGAAACCCACAAACAGCTGATATTGATGAAAAAAGAAATAGATGAACTCAACAGTCCAATTACATGTAAAGAGATAGACTCACTCATTAAAATCCGCCCAACTAAGAAGAGTCCAGGACCAAATGGCTTCACAGCTGAATTCTACCAAACATTCCGGAAAGAGCTAACACAAATTCTACTTAAGCACTTCCAAAAAATAAAAGTAGAAGGAATATTGCCTAACTCTTTCTATGATGCCAACATTACCCTAATACCAAAACCAAATAAAGATACCACAAGAAAGGAAAATTACAGACCAATTTCTCTAATGAACCTAGATGCTAAAATCCTCAACAAAATACTCACTAATCACATTCAACAGCATATCAAAAGGATTATACATCATGACCAAGTGGGTTTCATCCCGGGTATGCAAAGATAGTTCAATATAAGAAAATCAATCAATGTAATACACCACATAAACAGATTGAAAGAAAAAAATCACATGATCATCTCTATAGGTGCAGAAAAAGCATTTGACAAAATACAGCACTCTTTCCTCATAAAAACACTACAGGAGATAGGAATACAGAAACTTTCTGAAAATGATAAAGGGTATATATGAAAAACCCAAAGCTAAAATCATTTTCAACGGTGAAATCCTAAAAGCCTTCCCTCTGAGATCAGGAACAAGACAAGGATGCCCACTATCACCACTCCTATTTAACATTGTCTTAGAAGTACTTGCAGGAGCTCTGAGACAAGAAAAGGACATAAAAGGCATCCAGATTGGAAAAGAAGAAGTAAAAATTTCATTATTTTCAGATGACATGATCCTATACATAGAAAGCCCTGAGAAATCTACACAAGGCTTCAAGAACTTATAAAGGAGTTCAGTAATGTTGCAGGCTATAAGATCAACGCTCAAAAATCAGTAGCATTTCTGTACACCAATAATGAGCAAACTGAGGAGGAAATCAGGAAAAAAATACCATTTACAATAGTAAATAAAAGAATCAAATAGCTAGGAATAAATTTAACTATAGATATAAAGGACTTATATACAGAAAACTACACAACACTGTTAAAGGAAATCAAAGAAGACTTAAATAAATGGAATAATATTCCCTGTTCATGGATAGGAAGGCTAAACATCATCAAGATGTCTATCCTACCCAAATTAAACTACAGATTTAATGCAATCCCAATAAAAGTCAACACTGTATTTTTTAAGGAACTGGAAAAACTAACCACAAAATATATTTGGAGAGGCAAGAGGCCCCGAATTGCCAAAGACATATTGAAAAAGAAAAATGAAGTTGGAGGTATCACACTACCTGACTTTAAAACATACTACAAAGCTACAGTGATCAAAACTGCGTGGTATTGGCACAAGGATAGACATACTGACTAATGGAACCGAATTGAGAGTTCTGATATAGATCCTCGCATATACAGTCATCTGATATTTGACAAGGTCATGAAGCCCATTCAGTTGGGAGAGAATGGTCTCTTTAACAAGTGGTGCTTGGAGAACTGGATATCCATATCCAAAAGAATGAGAGAAGAATAGCATCTCCCACCTCATACAAAAAATCAACTCAAGATGGATCAAAGATCTAAATATAAGAGCCAAAACTATAAAGACCTTGAAAGATAATGTAGGGAAGCATCTACAGGACCTTGTAATAGGAAATGGTATCATGAACTTCACAGCCAAAGCTCGAGCATTAAGAGAAAAAATAGATAAATGGGACCTCATCAAAATAAAAAACTTCTGCAGCTCAAAGGATGTTATTAAGAAAATAAAAAAGCAGCCTACCCAATGGGAGAAAATATTTGGCAACCATATATCTGATAGGAGCCTAATATCCTGCGTATATAAAGAAATCCTACACCTTGAAAATAAAAGGACAAACAACAAATTTAAAAAATGGACAAGTGAACTGAAAAGACATTTCTCCAAGGAAGAAATACAAATGGCTCAAAAGCACATGAAAAAATTCTCAACATCGCTTGCTATCAGGGAAATGCAAATCAAAACTACAATGAGATCCCATCTTACACCCATCAGAATGGCAGCTATTAAAAAAACAGGAGACACCAAATGTTGGAGAGGATGTGGAGGAATAGGAACCCTCATCCACTGCTGGTGGGACTGCGGTATGGTCCAGCCACTGTGGAGGACAGTTTGGCGGTTCCTCAGAAAACTAAAAATAGATCTTCCGTATGATCCAGCAATTCCACTGCTGGGTATATACCCAGAAGAACTGAAAGCAAAGACACAAACAGATATATGCACACCAATGTTCATAGCAGCATTGTTAACAATTGCCAAAAGTTGGAATCAGCCCCGCTGCCCATCAACAGATGAATGGATAAGCAAAATGTGGTACATACATACAATGGAATATTACTCAGCTGTAAGAAGGAACAAAGTGCTAACACATGGAATAACGTGGATGAATCTTGAAGACCTTATGTTGAGTGAAGCAAGCCAGGCACTGAAGGATGAACTGTATATGACCTCACTGATCTGAACTGAGGAAAGTGAGCAGTCTCTGAGAACCATTGTCTGAAAGATAGGTTAACAAAGGAGAGTAAGAGAAGAGCAGGCTTTGAGCCATCACCCATATGGACATAATCTATGGTAAAGGGATAGAGTGTGGTTGCATCTTGGGGGGTGGGGCAGATGGGTGGTGGTGTTCCCGGGTTTGGTGGTGCAGCACTGGTGGGTGGGTGGATTAGGAAGGGCAGGTTCAAATTCCCAGGGCATGTAACTGTGAATCTTGACATTCTATGGGTTGGGATAGGGTGGTATAATGGGCCCTGGGGGGCTGGGGGGAAGGGAACAGTCAAGATCTAATGGGGTGTTTGGTGGTCATGGGTAAGATTTATCATTACCTTACAGTAATGGACACAGGACTTGGTAAATATCATCAAAATTATTAAACTATCATCTATATTGTAAACTATACTGTAAATCATTGACAATGTTTAGTTGCTATATTTTGCTTTCTGTATAACAGTTATAACAATGCTAACATCCAAAAAAAGGGGGTGGTTAATATGGGGTGAGGAAGGGGTGGTGGTTTGGTATCTGGGAGTCTCTGGCCCTCCATGTGTGACTTTGCTGTGACCTAAAACTTCTTTGAAAATTAAATGAAAAATTGGGAGACACTGGGGATTGAGAGGGGGAAGATGTCACGGCACACTGGAAATCCGATAACACTGTGATAAAAGAAGGCAAAAAAAGGAAAAGAGAAAGGGAAAAAAAAGAATAAATATATATACATTTTTAAAGGCATTTTCTTTGCTTATTTGCCCATTTTTTTGAATGTCCCAATCCACTAATTATATTTTGTTTTGTTTTTTTTGTTTGATTATTTGTGTTTTTTTTTCTTTTTTTTTTCCTTCTCTCTCTTTTTTTTTCCCTGAGTTTCCTTATGTTTGTCTCTTGCGTGTAAGCTTATCATAGTTGTTTCTTTTTCCTAGTAAATTTATTTGATTATTTTATGGACTACATGTTAATGGAGGATTTGGATCACAGTAGGGTTACAATGGGTACTGCAGGGGATTATTGGTGGGGGGTGTCTGGGAGGGGGGATTCATGGGAATTAGTTCATCCGAATATACATGAAAGATATACAAAATCGTTCAAAAGATCAAAAGATGGGGCATGGTCACGATGGGTGGACAATCACACAATAAATGAGGGAATCTGAATTCCTAGCCTGGAGAGCTCTGCCACAGTCTCCAAGGGAGCAGCAATAGTCCTCTGAGCACAGGAACAGTGTCTGTCAAAAGAGGATGACCCACTGATGTGTTCTTTTTATTGATGACTGCCCTTGTGAGTCTTTCTTCTTGTGAGACTTAGCCTGCAGTTGTAGGGTGTGTAAGGGTTGCCACCTGAGAGCCTCCTTGTTGCTCAAATGTGGCCTGTCTCTAAGACAAACTCAGCATATGAATACATTACCTTCCCCTAAACATGGGACATACTCCCGGGGATGAGCCTCCCTGGCAACGAGGGATTAATACCAAGTGCCAACTGGCAACACAACTGGAAAAAGACCTTAAATAAAAGGGGGAAAACGTAAAGACAAATGAGTTCAAGTGGCTAAGAGACTTCAAAGAGAGTCGGGAGGTCATCCCAGAGGTAACTCTTTTGCACACCTCAGTAGGAACTCATAGAATGTCGAAGTGCCTATCACCCCACACAGAGGGGCTCCTGAGAGCTCTGGAGACACCCAGGTCCTATATAAGAGGAGATAGCCCCAGAAACTGATGCCTTTTCAGTGGGCTCTATTTTGGAATCTGTGCTCCTGAGAGTGACAGACTTAGACTCAAATAAGTCCTCCCTGCACATGGTTCATCAGTCCCTTCTATTCAAACCTATATGTGATGCTGGAGTTTTTAGGTATACTTCCAGAGACTGGAGCCTCTGGCCTACCTATGTGCCAGGTGTGCGTGGAATCTCGGTGGAGCTGCAACTCCTACCCTACAGCTCAATGGACTCATCCAAGTCACCTGGCGAGGAGACAGTGATAGGCAACGGCCATCCCAGGGAATGGAGAGGGCCTGCATCTGCAAGCAGGATCATCCCACCCACCATATCCATGGGATATAAACCCTCTCTCACTTAGATGTGGAGTGGACATCACCATCTCAGTCCCCTCAGGATTGGGGGAAGAACTATGGACTAGAGTGAACTTGATGGTAGTCTGTTGTACACATATGGTGATTCCAGCAATCGAAGAAATTATAACAATGAGGTGGATCCAGTGGCCACTTGACATTTTCGGGCAGGAAGGGGATGTCAGTTGAAATACAGGGGCTTCTTTAGGATTTGGAGGTTGTCCTGAGTACCGTTGTGGCAACGGATGTAGACCATTTTAAATCAGCACACACCACTCAGAACTGTGTGGGAGATAGTGTGGTCTACGATGTGAACTGTGGTCTATGGTTGGTGGCAAGGCCCCAGGATGTGTAAGTCCATTGAGGGTGGTGGGCCACACTTGTGGGAGATGTTTCTGTGGGATGTGGTGGGAGGTGTGGGAGGTGGGCAACATTGGAATCCTGGTGTGTTCCATGTAATATTTTAGGTAATCTAAGCACCTCTTAATGTATATTTATATATATATAAATAACATTTTTGTAAGCAAATGCACATATATGCATATATCTTTATATATCATTTTACTAATATTGGTATGTATTGTGAAAATTTTGATTTTTACCCACATTAAAAAATAAATAAATTTTTAAAAAATGAAGACACTAGGAGAACACACTGAAGAAATTGTGCACATACATAAAAAGATAATAGATATGATGTTGATGAATGGCACAATACAAGAAATAAAAAGTACAATGGAAGGAAATAACATCAGATTTGAACATAGAGAAGAATCGGTGATATGGAAGACAGTACAGCTGAAATCAAACAGATAGTAGAACAGATAGATAAAAAGATAGAAAAAATCCAGTAGAGACTCATGGATTTGAATGAAAGCATGAAAAGCACAAACATACACATTATAGGCATCCCAGAGTGGGAAGAGAGTGAATGGGGACAGAAGGTGTGTTGGAGAAAATAATGACTGAAAACTTCCCAACGCTATTGAAGGACATGCACATACATGTCCAGGAAGCACAGCACACCTCAAACAGTATAAATCCTAACAGGCCTACTCCAAGACATATACTTGTCAAATTGTCCAATGCTAAAGACAAAACGAGAATATGGAAGGCAGCAATAGAAAAGAGAACCATAACATACGAGGGAAGCTCAATAAGATTAATTGCTGATTTCTCATCTGAAACCATGAAGGTAAGAAGGCAGTGGTATGACAGAGTCAAGGTGCTAAAATAAAAGAATTCTGTATCCAGCAAACCTGGCATTCAAAAAAGAGGGGGAGTTCAAAACATTCACAGATAAACAGAAATTAAGAGAATATGTCAATAAGAAATCTGAACTTCGAGAAATAGTAGAGGAAGTTCTGCAGGTTGAAAGCAAAACACAGGAGAGAGAGAGTTGGAGGACAGTGTAAGAACAACTAAAGATAAGAAGAGAAATAAAAACAAAATATAGCATACATAAACCTAAATAGAGTATAGCTAATGTAAATAATTCCTTGGCAGTAATAAAATTGAATGTTAAGGGATTAAACTCACAGTCAAGAGAAAAGATTGGCAGAATGGATAAGGAAATAAGACCCATCTATATGCTGTCTACATGAAACCCACCTTAGACACATGGATGCAAGGAGGCTGAAAGTGAATGGTTAGAAGAGTTCCACAAGGAAACAATAACTATAAAGGGCAGGAGTAGATACACTATCAGGCAAAATAGACTTTTTTATTTTATTTTATTTTATTTTATTTTATTTTATTTTATTTTATTTTATTT
>JAKSZT010054556.1:1754075-1775829 GCA_026826555.1 Tolypeutes matacus
TTTATTTTATTTTATTTTATTTTATTTTATTTTATTTTATTTTATTTGATAAAATACAGTGATTATTTATTTATAGTTCTTGCATATATATTTCTTTTACTCTGTTTATGGCATCTTAAATCTCACATGTATTGTTTACTCACAGAATATTATTTAGAATCTTATTAGGCTAGCAGTTTTTGTACTTTCAGTGGTATAAGTTGAGTGCTCCCAGGTCATTGTTGACAAGAATTGAGAATTGTTTGTTTTGATATCTTAGCATTTTTATCTTTGAAATTCAATTTTATTGCTGAGACTAATTTTTTTTTAGTAACATCATGTGGTAAATAATTTTATAAACTGCATCATAAACAATAAATGAAATGCAAATAACCAAAATTATTTCACATATATAAAATTCCTTAAATCAAACTCTACCCAGTGAGGCCACAATATGTAAAAATGGAGACTTTCTTCCAGTTTCTGTGGGGGTGCTCTTTGTCTAATTACTTAGAGGGCATCATGGTTCCTTGGTTGACTTTTTTTTTTTTTTTTGCAATTTTTTTTATTGTGGGTAAAAATCAAATTTTACAGAATACATACCAATATTTGTAAAATGATATATAAATATATATGCATATATGTGTATTTCCTTACATAAATGTTATTTTTATGTATATATATATATTTTAAAAGGTGCTTAGATTACCTAAATATTACACAGAAATTACAGGGATTCCCATGTTCCCCACCTCCCACACCTCCCATAACATCCCACACAAACATCCTTCATCAGTGTGGCTCATCACCCTTAATGGATATACACATCCTGGGGCCTCGCCACCAAGCATAGACCACAGTTCACATCATAGACCACAAAATAGACCTTAAATGTAAAAGTATTGCAAGACACAAAAACAGACACTACATATTAATAAAATGGGTAATCTATCAAAAAGAAACAAAAAACCATAAACATTTATGCACTTAACCAAGGCACCTCAAAATGCCTGAGGCCAAGAGGCCATAGCTGCAGGCTGGCAGGGACTTGAAGCATACCAAGGGTATGAAATGTGTCCGCTTCCCTAAGAAATTGAAAAACATAGGAGAGAATAAAAAGAATATGTGGTCCTTACTCTCCTTAACTATAATATAAGAAGTATTAGCCAGGATATATAAAAAATAAAATGTAGAAAACTGAAAAAAAAAAAACAAAAAACATGAGGCCAACACTGGAAAAACTAAGTGGAGAAATAGATGCCTCTACAATTATAGTGAGGGATTTTGATACACTATTAGACAGAACATCTCAACAGAAATTCAATAAAGAAACAAAGATTTGAATAATACATTAGAGGACCTGGTCCTAAAAGACATATACAGAACATTACACCCAAATAAAGTGGGATATACATTTTTCTTGAGTTCTCATGGATCATTCTCCAGGATAGATGACATGCTAAGCCACAGAACAATTCTCAATGAATTCAGAAAGATTTAAATTATGCAAAGTAAATTCTCTGACCACAATGGAATTAAGCTGGAAATCAGTAAGGGAGAGAGAATGAGATTAGGCACAAAGATATGGAAGTTGAACAACATACTCTTGGAAAACCTGTAGGTTAAGGAGGAAATTACCAAAAAATAAAGTGACTACCTTGAAACAAATGAAAATGAAATATAACATAGCAAAACGTAAGGGATGCAGCAAAAGCTGTATTGAGAGGAAGATTCATAGTCATAAATGCCTATATTAAAAAAGAAGAAAGAGCTAAAAATCAAAGACCTAGCTGCACACCTGGAGGAATTAGAAAAATAGCAATAAATTAACCCCAAAGGAAGGAGAAAGAAGGAAATAACAAAGACTACAGCAGAGCTAAATGAAATTGGAAAAAAAAGCACTAGAAAAAATAAAACTAAAAACTGATTCTTTTAGAAGACCAATAAAATTAACAAACACTTAGCTAGATTAACGAAAAAAGAGAGAGAAGATGCAAATACATAAAATAAGAAATGAGGAAGGAGATATCACCACTGACCCCATGGAAATAAAGAGCATCATAAGAGGATACTTTAAAAAATTATATGCCAACAAGATGAATAATTTAGAGGAAATGAACAAATTCCTAGAAACACACAAGCAGCCTTCATTGATGACAGAAGAAATTGATGAACTCAACAGACAAATCACAAGTAAGGAGATAGAATTAGTCATCAAAAACTTCCCAACTAAGAGCCCAGGACCAGATGGCTTCACAGGTGAATTTTGCAAAGCAGTCTGGAAAGAACTAACACCAATCCTGCTTAAACCCTTACAAAAAATAGAAGTGGAGGGAACATTGCCTACCTCATTCTATGATGCCAACATCACCCTAATACCAAAGCCAAACAAAGATGCCACTTGAAAGGAAAACTATACACCAATTTTTCTAAAGTGTATAGATGCTAATATACTCAACAAAATACTTGCTAATCATATTCAACAACAGATAAAAGGAATTATACACCATGATCAAGTGGTTTTCAGCCCTTGTATGCAACAATGGTTCAATGTGAGAAAATCAATCAATGTAATACACTACATAAACAGATCAAAAGAAAAAATGAAATGATCATATCTATAGAAGCAGAAAAAGCATTAGACAAAATAAACACTTTCCTGATAAAAGCACAAAAAAATGATAGGAATAGAAGGAAATTTCATCAACATGATAAAGGATATATATGAAAAACCCACAGCTAACATCATATTCAATGGGGAAATCCTAAAATCTTTCCCTCTAAGATCAGGAACAAGACAAGGATGCCCATTTTCACTGCTCTTATTTAACATTGTGTTAGAAGTACTTGCTTGAGCACTTAGGCAAATTGGAAATGATGAAGTAAAAATTTCACTATTTGTAGATGACATGATCTTATACATAAAAAGCCCTGAGAAATCTACAAGAAAGCTTCGAAAGTTTATAAATGAGTTCAGTAAAGTTGCATATTTAAGATCAATGTGTAAAAATCAGTGTTATTTCTGCACACCAATAATGAGCAATCTGAGGAGGAAATCAAGAAAAATATCCCATTTACAATAGCAACAGAAAGAATCAAATATATAGTAATAACTCTAACTAAAGATGTAAATGACTTATTTGCAGAAAACTACACAACATTGTTAAAGGAAATCAAAGAAGACTTAAATAAATGGAAGAATATTCCCTGTTCATGGATAGGAAGACTAAACATCATTAAGATGTCTATCCTACCCAAACTGATCTGCAGATTTAATGCAATCCTAATAAAGGTCACCACAGCATTTTTTACTGAATTGGAAAAACTAACAATGAAATTTAGCTGGAAGCTCAAGAGGCCCTGAATAGATAAAGATATATGAAAAATGAAAAATGAAATTGGAGGAATCACATTACCTGACTTTAAAGCATACTACAAAGCTACAGCAGTCAAAAATGCATGGTTATTGGCACAAGGATAGACATTCTGACAAGTGGAACAGAATTGAGAGTTCTGATATAGATCCTTGTATATAAGTCAACTGATCTTTGACAAGGTCACCAAGCCCATTTAACTGGAAGAGAATGGCCTGTTCAACAAACAGTGCTTGGAGAGCTAGATATCCAAATCCACATGAACAAGAGAGGAACACCATCTCACACTTCATACAAAAATTAACTCAAGATGGATCAAAGATCTAAATATAAGAGCCAAGACCATAAAGACCTTGGAAGATAATGTAGGGGAACATCTACAGGATATTGTAATAGGAAATGGTTTCATGAACTTCACACCCAAAGCACAAGCATTGAAAGAAAAATAGATAAATGGGACCTCCTCATAATTAAAAACTTTTGCACCTCAAAGGAGTTTGTCAAGAAGGTGAAAAGGCAGCCTACAGAATGGGAGAAAATATTCAGTAACCACATATCTGATAGGGGGCTAATATCATGCATATATAAAGAAATTCAACACCTCAAAAATAAAAGACAACCTATTTTAAAAATGGGCAAGTGATTTGAACAGAAACTTCACCAAAGAAGAAATACAAATGGCTAAAAAGCACATGTAAAGATGTTCAACATCACCAATTCACCAATTATTAGGGACTGCGAATCAAAACTACAATTAGATATCATCTTACACCCATTAGATTGGTGTCAATTAAAAAAAGAGGACTACAAGTGTTGGTGAGGATGTGGAGTAATGGGAACACTCATCCACTGCTGGTGGGAATGGAGAATGTTGCAGCCATTGTGGAGGATAGTATAGCTGTTCCTCAGAAACCTAACTATAGGACTGCCATATGATCCAGGAATTCTGTGCTTTCAATACACAGAAGTATTGAAAGCAAGGACATGAAGAGATAAATGCATACCAATGTTCATATTGGCATCATTCACAATTGCCAAAAGTTGGAATCAACCCAAATGCCCTTCAACAGATGAATGTATAAACAAATTGTGGTATATACATACAATAGAATATAACTCAGCTGTAAGTAGGAATACAGTATCAACACATGGAATAACATGGATGAATGTTGAGGACCTTATGTTGAGTGAAGAAAGCCAGGCACCTAAGGACAGCTATTACATGAATTAAGCAAATTGAGCAAACTCACAGAGCTAGAGTCTGGAAGATAGGTTTACAGGAAATAGAAAGGGAGAAGTATGTGAGCCAATGCCCATATGGGTAAAATCTATGATAAGGTGTAAGTGTGTAGTTATGCAGTGGAATGGCATGACAGTGGTGTAGTTAGTGCTGGATTTGGTAGGTGTACATCCAAGAAACTTGAATCCTTGAACTGTCCATGTGTCAGCTGGGCTGAGCCTCAACGGAGTTGCAACATCTACTTTCAAGTACATTGGATTCACTCAGGACAACTAACAAAGAGGTGATGATGGACCACCACCATACCAAGGAACTGAGAGAGTCTACAACTGCAAGCAAGATAATCCCATCCATCAGCCCTATGGGATCACAGCACCTTCTCAATTAGAGGTAGAGTGGGCTTCACCATCCCAGAATCCTCAAGATTTGGGAATGAACTATGGACTAGAGTGGAATTACTGGTATTCTACTACAGACTTATTGTGATTCTAGCAATGGAAGAATTTATATCATTGATGTGGAGTCAGTGGCCACTGGAGGTTCTGTGGTCAGGTAAAGGGAAAACAGGTGTAATACGGAGGCATTTTTGAGACTTGGGAATTGTCCTGAATGACATTGCAACAACAGATACAGCCTATTATATGCCTTGCCATAATCTACAGAATTATGTGGAAGAGAGTGTAAACTACAATGTTAACTATGCTTAGTGACAGTGCTCTGAAATATTTTCATCAATTGAAATGAATGTACTGCACTAATGAAGGATATTGTTCATGTGGGTAAGAGTGGGAGGTGTGGGAGTGAGGCATATGGGAGTCCTCTATATTTTTTATGTAACATTTATGTAATCTAAATATCTTTTTTAATTAAAAATTTAAAAATATCAGTTGCCCACACATGTGAGTGTTGATTTCTGAGCACTGAATTCAATTCCTTTGGTTTATATGTATGTCCTTGAGCCGTATCATGCAGTTTTCATTACTATGTATTTTTAGTAAATTTTAAGATCAGGGAGTGTGAGTCCTGAAGTTTCATTCTTCTCTTTCAAGATGACTTTGTCTATTTTGTGTGCATAAGCATTCCATATATATTTCAAGATTTGCTTATCCATTTCTGCAGAGAAGGCTGTAGAAATATTGGTTAGGATTGCATTGGGTCTGAACATCACATTGGGTTGAAGTGACATCTTAACAATATTTAGCCTTTCAATCCACAAACACAAAATATTCTTCCATTTCTTGGATTTCTTTTAGCAATATTTTGTAGTTTCTGTGTAGTCACCTTTTACATCACTAGATAGATTTATTCCTAGATATTTTATTCTTTTAGTTGCTACTGATTTATTCCTAGATATTTTATTCTTTTAGTTGCTACTGTAAATGGAAATTTTACTTGATTTCTTCTTCACATTGTTCATTGTTAATGTGTAGGAACAAAGCTGATTTTTACATATGAATCTTGTAATCATTTATTAGTTCTAATTTTATTGTGGATTTTTCAGGATATTCTATATATAGAATAATATCAATTACCATTGGAAAAGTTTCACTTCTTCTCCGGTTTTGATGCCTTTTACTTCCTTCTCTTGCCTATTGTTCTCAATAAAACTTCCAGTTCAATGTTGAAATACCGTGGTCACAGTGGGCACATATATATTTTTCCTGTTCCTAGAAAGAAAGCTTTCAGCCTTACCGCATGAAGTATCTTACATATTATTTTTTCAAACGTGGCTTTTACTATGTACAGGAAGTTTCCTGCTATTCCTAATTTACTAAGTTTTTTGCCAAGAAGGGAGGCTGGATTTTGTGAAATTCCTCTTCTGCTTCAATTGAGATGATCACATGTTTTTCTTTTTGTCATGTTAATGTGGTATATTATATTAACTGCTTTTCTTATGTTGAACTACCCTTGCATAACTGGGATAAATCTCACTTCATCATGGTGAAAAATTATTTTAATGTACTGTTTTAAATGTGATTTCTGGCTAAAAGGGGTAGTCTGTGGATGTAAATATCTATTCAAAGGAAGCTAGAGGATAATCTAAGGACTGTATTAGTGAATTTGGTGGTTGTTGATGATTGTGGTTAATAATATAAATATAATAATTTTCTTCTTTGACAAAAGGTTAAGTGGTGAACCATATGAAAAGTACAACTAATGTAACTTATGGATGATATTTAACAATAATATATGTAATATGTTTGTAGCAATTACAAAGTAGATATTAGATCAATTCTAAGGTACAACAGTAGGGGTATAAAGGGGAATGGGATTTTTCCTTTTGGAGTAATTAGATGTTCTAAAATTGACTGAGGTGATGACAGCACAACTCTGTAATGAAAATGAGAGCCACTGAGTGTATACTTTGAATAGATTATACAAAACTGAGATTATATAACATAGGAAATCATGTGGTGGAAGATGAATTTCTGTTAACAGAAGAATTATGGGAACATTCTCTCATGAACTTAAACAAATATATAATACTAATACTGGGTATTAATAATTGGTGGGGTGTGGGGAAAATACAACAAATATAAGATATTGGCTATAGTTAGTATTTTTTATTTTTATTTTTTAAAGAGGCTTTAGATCACATAAGTGTTATATCAAACATATAGGAGATTCCCATATCCTCATCCCCAACAACATCTTTCATTAGTGTAGTACATTTGTTACAATTGATGAATACATATTGAAGCAATAATATTTTGATGCTGCTTTTCCAGAGTTTATAACAAATATTTCATAGCTATCCAAGCTTTGGTTCATGGGTTGATGTATGGGAGTCCTGGATGATGATATGCCTGTTAGTTTTGTAAATTCAGAACTTTTACTGTACACTTATGTATGTTAATATATTAATGATATAATTCAATTAATTTTAAATGAAATTGTATAATTATTTTCTCTGACCACATGGAATGAGACTAGAAATCAATAACAGAGGGAGAACTGAAAAATCCACAAATATGTGGAAATTGAACAATGCACTTTGAAACAACCAATGGATCAAAGAAGAAATCACAAGGGAAATAAAGCAGTTTCTTGACATGAGTGCAACTGAAAACAAAGCACACCAAAACCTTTTGGATGCAATGAAGGCAGTGTTGAGAGTGGAATTTGTAGCATTAAATGTTTATAATAAGAAAGAACAGGGAAGCGGCTGTGGCTCAATCAGTGGGGCTCCCGTTTGCCATATGGGAGGCCCCGGGTTCGGTTCCCGGGGCCTCCTGGTGGGGGCGGGCCCGCCAGCGCGGCGTGGTTGGCTGACCCCGGGAGCACAAGCAGCAGGGGGGGGGGATAAATGAATAAATAAATAAAAATCTTAAAAAAAAAAAAAAGAAAGAACAAAAATCTAAAATCAGAGACCTAACTACCCAACTAGAATATCTAAAAAAAGCCAGCAAAATGAAGTTAACTACAAAGGTACATGAAATAGAGGATAAAAAAGAGAATAGAGACAATCAAACAACCATAAACCATTTCTTTGAAAAGATCAATAAAATTGACAAAACTTTAGCTGGATTGTCAAAGAAAATAAAAGAACAGACACTAAACTAAAATCAGAAATGATAGGGCTGACATTATTATAGAATGCAAGAAATAAAATGGATTATAAGAGAATTTTTTTGGCTCCATCAGTGGTGAACAACCTTTATTAATTGAGTGCCAATTTTAAAAACTAAGTGTTTGTAGGGTATAATTAAATGCAATTCCTATAGCTTGGCTGAAATAGGCTTTTACATTTTTTTGCCCTATCCAAGACAGCAATGTCTCTTCAACAGGGTTTAAGTATTTTTCAAGTCCACTTATCATATAGAATTTTAACAGGGCATTTGAAGAAGACAAAATAATATATGCAATAATATGGAATTTGAGACATTGAGGGTTGTTTTCACCATAATTTTTGACATTATGTATATCCTTTAAACCTTATGACACTACTGTAGGGTGTGTTCCATCAAAACAAAGAGTAAACTAAGAAAGAGGAAGACACAGAATAAATGAATCTAAGGAGTCAATTTATAATAAAGGAAAAGGAAATGTTAGGAAGCAGCCCAGATAGGAGGAGAATGGAAGTCTCCTGGGGGATGCCTGCAATAAAAAGTTGGGAATGATTTATTATCAGAGGTGGCTGAGAGAGATAGGAAGATATGGGAGACAGCAATAGGCATAAAGAAAGCAAGCAGCGGCAATTAGTTAACACTTACCAGTTATTCTAAATGATAAATATTTCAGCTTATCAAGTCAGGTCACAGAAAATATTGGTCTAGTAAAGAGCTTTATTTTCAAGCTCATTGCCATTTCTATATGCTGTGGATGAATGGGCTTCAAATGGGACATTGTTTTACTTTCTAAAACAGCATATTTCTCTAACAACTGTTTCCCCATAATTGGACTATTTAATGGGACTATAACATTGTATTGCACTTTGCTTAGGATTTGGAGAGTTGATATTGGCCAACTGTATCTTCTTTAATCAAATATTCATCAAATATCAGTAATGAATATGGTACAGTTTAGTTTACAAGTCCTGGGGATACAAGTGAAGAAAGACAGGGTCCCTGCTTTCCCAGTGTTCACATTATAGTGATAAAGAGGAGAGCTATGCACATGTTACCTTTTCTCCTCAAAGTCTCCACTCTTCTGAATATTGTAAAAAATTTAGACTCTAGATAAAAGGGGAAAATCCTAGAAACATACAAACTACCTTCATTGACTCAGTATGAAATAGAAGAACTCAATAGACTAAGTAGTAAAGTGATCAAATCAGTAATTAAGCATTTCCCAAAAAATAAAAGCTCAGTACTAGATTGTTTCTCTGGTGAATTCTAATAAATATTCAATGGGGAAAAATACATACCTATTCCAAATCTTACAAAAAGTTTGAGGATAGAACACCCCCTTACCTATTCTGTGAGTACAAAATCATCCTAATAACAAAGTCAGATGAATATAGATGGGAAAAAATACAAACCAATATCCCTTATAAATATAGATTTAAAAATCTTCATAACAAAGAGAAAGACATTTGGTCATCTCAATTGAAGCAGAAGAGGAATTTTACAAAATCTAGCCTCCCTTCTTGGTAAAAACACTTAGTGTATTAGGCATAGTGGAAAACTCCCTCAACATGATGAAGGCTATGTTTGAAAAATTCACCAATAACATTATACTCCATGCAGTAAGGCTGAAAGCTTTCCCTCTAGGAACAGGAAAAAAACATGTATGCCCCACTGTGACCACTGTTTTTCAACATTGAACTGGAAGTTTTATCAAGAAAAATTAGGCAAGAAAAAGAAGTAAAAGGCATCAAAATTGGAGAAGTGAAACTTTTCCAATGGCAGTTGGTAGGATCCTATATATAGAATATTCTGAAAAATTCTCAATAAAATTAGTAGAACAAATAAATGATTATAAGATCCATATGCAAAAATCAGCTTTTTTCTACCTATTAGTAATGAAAAACCTGAAGAAGAAATCAAGTTAAAGTTCCATTTACAGTAGCAACTAAAAGAATCAAATATCTAGGAATAAATCTAACTAGTGATGTAAAAGACTACACAGAAACTAAAAAACATTGCTGAAAGATATCAAAGAAGATCTAAATAAATGGAAGGATATTTTGTGTTTGAGGATTGAAAGACTAAATATTGATAAGATGTCACTTCAACCCAAAGTGATGTACAGACCATGCAATCCTAACCAATATTCCTGCAGCCTTCCCTGCAGAAATGGATAAGCAAATATTGAAATATATATAGAATGTTAATGCACCTGGAATAGCCAAAGCCATCTTGAAAGTAAAGAATTAAGCTTCAGGAATCACACTTCCTGATCTTAAAACTTACTAAAAAGACATAGTAATGAAAACTGCATGATACTGGCTCAAAGATATACATATAAGCCAATGGAATTGACTTGAATTCTCAGAAATCAACCCTCACATGTGTGGGCAAGTGAGTTTTGACAAGGTTTCCTAATCAATTCAATTGGGAAAGAATAATTCCTTTAAGAAATAGTGATGGAAAATTGGATATCCATATGCTAAAAAATGAGGATGGGACCTTAGCTTACAGCATTTTCAATAATCAATTTGTAATGTTTCAAAAATATAAATATTAGAACCAGAACTCTAAAACTCTTAAAAGGTAATGTCTGGAAACATTTTCAGGATCTTGTGTTAGCAATGTTTCCTTAGACATTAAATTGAAAGCACAATAAATGAAAGACAAAATTGATAAATGGGACCTCATCAAAATAAAAATAAAAATCTTCTGTGCATCAAAGGACTTCATGACATTAATAAGACATCAGAATGGAGAAGATATTTGGGAACCACACAACCGATAAGAGTTTAATATCCTTAACATATTAAGAAATCTTACAATCCAAAAACCAAAATAGAAAATCTCAACCAAAATTGGGTGACTCTTGAATATATATTTCTCCAAAGAAGATATATAAGTAACCAATACATACATGGAATGATGCGTGACATCATTAACTATCAGGGAAGGACAAAAACAAAACCACAATATGATACCATTTCACACTAACTAGAATGGCTTCTATTATAAACCAGAAACTTACAAGTGTTGGAGAGAATGTTTAGAAATAGGAACATGCATTTATTTTTTGTGGGAAAGTAAAATAACTCAGCCACTGTGGAAGACAGTTTGGCAATTCTTCAGAAAATTAGGTATGGGACTACGATATGACCCAGCAGTCCTCCAACTGGTTATAAAACTAAGAATCAAAAGCAGGTCCTTAAACAGATATTTGTGAAATAATGTTCATAGCAGAATTATTCACATTTGCCAAAAGTTGGGAGCAACCAAAATGCCCATCAAGTGATGAATGAATAAATGAAATGTAGTATATCCATACAATGGAATATTAATCAAACTCAATAAGGAAAGAAATACTGATACAGGCAAAAAACATGTATGAATCTTGAAGACCTTATACTGAATGAAATTAGCCAGATAAAAAAGGTTAAAATTGTATGATGTCACATATGAAATAATTAGTATAAGTAAATTCATAGAGATAGAAAGTATTATATAGATTTCTAGCAGCCAATGTAGAGCTAGAAAATGGGAGTTAATACCCAAATTGTATAGAGCTTCTATTTAGAGTGATGTAAAGTTTTGTAATGGATGGTGGTTATAATAGCACACATTAAATGAAATTAACTGCACTGAATTATATATTTTAATGTGGTTACAAGAGGAAATTTGGGGCTATATATTTTTTTATTTTACTTATATATTTATAATTACATATAATTTTTCTTTATGGGAAGTTGTGGGCTTACAAAACAATCACCCTATTATTAACACCTTGCATTGGTGTGAAACAGTTGCTACAATTGATGATAGCATATTTTTATAATTGTACTATTAAGTTTAGTTCATAGTTTAAATTGAGTCATTGTGTATTGCTGTTCCATGTCATTTTTAACATTTTATTCTATTAAACATTTATACATAACAATCAGTGAACCCTAAGAAAAAGAGTGTATGAATAATACTGTAGTTATCATAATATTCTTTCATTAACTATAAGAAATATTCCAAACTAAAACATGGTGTTAATAAGGGGGAGGGGTATATGGTAACTCTCTATATTGTGATTGATTTTTCTCTAAATCTACAACTTCTTTAATTCTCTAATAAAAGAAAAATAAATGTCCCTTAATTTGGGGAAATTTCTTCTTTTACCCATTGGCTGCTTACTAATGTACTTTTAATTGCCACTTATTTCTTATTTTCCAGTATTCCTATTGTTATGGTTTCTAGCTTTTTTCCATTGTGGTCTCATAACATACTGCATTAGTCAGCCAAAAGAGGTGCTGATGCAAAGTACCAGAAATCTGTTGGCTTTTATAAAGGGTATTTATTTGGAGTAAAAGGTTAATTATAATTTCTTCCATTGCTAGAATCATGGTTGGTGGCAAGGCTCCAGGATGTGTTAAGTCCATTGAGGGTGGTGGGCCACACTTGTGGGAGATGTTTGTGTGGGATGTGGTGGGAGGTGTGGGAGGTGGGCAACATGGGAATCCCAGTGGGTTCCGTGTAATATTTTCGGTAATCTAAGCACCTCTTAAAATATATTTATGTATATATAAATAACATTTTTGTAAGCAAATGCACATATATGCATATATGTTTATATATCATTTTACAAATATTGGTATGTATTGTGAAAATTTTGATTTTTACCCACAATAAAAAATAAATAAGTTTTAAAAAAAAAAAGGTTAACTGTAGTTACAAGGCCCTAAAGAGTCCAACTCAAGGTTACTTTTCTCACCAAAGTCTGTTGCCATGTGTTGAAGCAAGATGGCTGCTGATCTCTGTGAGGGCTCAGCCATCCTTCTCCCTCTTAAGGCTCCATGGTCCCAGCTTCTTCCATCTCATCTATAGGCTGGCATAGAGCTTGTTTATTTCTAGGCCCAGCTGCTCTAGTCTCTTTACAAGGTCAGCTGTTAACTATCAGGCAAATGACTCATCTCTCTTCCTAGGGCTGCAGGATCAAAGCTGACAAAGTTCTCTCCTTTGGTATCTATGGAGCTCTTGTGTCTTCTTCTGTGTTCTCCTGTGTGTCTTCTTTTTAAAGATTTATTTATTTCTTTATCCCACCCCACTCCACCCCCCATTGCTCACTACCTGCTCTCTTTACCCATTCACTGTGTGTTCTTCTGTGTCTGCTTGTCTTCTCTTTAGGCAGCACTGGGAACCAATCCTGGGACCTTCCAGAGTGGGAGAGAGGCAATCAATCTCCCATACCTCAACTCCCTGGTCTCTTTTTATTGCAACATCTTTTTGCACCAGCTCTCCATGCAGGCCAGCCCTCCTGCATCAGTCAGCACTCCTGCATGAGCCAGCACTCCACATGGGTCAACTCACCATGTGGGCCAGCTTGTCTTTATCAGGAGGCCCTGGGAATCGAACCCTGGACGTCCTATATGGTAGATGGGAGCCCAAACCCTTGAACCCTATCTGCTTCCCCCTTGTGTCTTCTTGAATTAATGTCCATTTATATAGCCACTAAGGGGTGGGGACTCAACCCTACTGACATGGTTGAAACAAAGCCCTAATCTTGATTTAATCAAGTAAATGGAAAACCTTTGAATTTAATACAATCAAAGGATCTCACATCCAGAGAAACAGACCAGTTTATAAACAATATATATTTTTTGGAATTAAAAATAGTAAACTGCTATACATGCTTTACATGAATTCAATATTTTTCAATTTATAAAGATTTGATCTGTGGTCTAACATATAATTTATCCTAGAAATGTTTCAAGTGCACTTGAGAAGAACGTATACTCTGCAGTTGATGTGTGCAATGTTCTATATATGTCCACTAAGTCTATTTGGTTAATAGTGTTGTTTAAGTCCTCTATTTTCTTATTGATCTGTTTACATGTTCTATAAAATATTATAAAATGTGTATTTAAATCTCCAATTATTATTGTAAAAACATCTATTTCTCCATTCAATTATGTCTATTTTTTTCTTCATATATTTTAGGGATCTGTTCTGAGCTACATATATGTTCATAACCATTATATTTTCTTCCTGGATTAGACTTTTATCAATATAAACTATACTTGCTTTTCTCATAATATTTTATGAAAAATCCCATTTTCATTGATGGTAATATAGTCACCGTGGCTTTCTTTTGATTACTGTTTGCAAGGAACATAATTTTCTGCCCTTGTACTTTCACCCTCTTTACAACTTGGTACCTAAAATGAGTCTCTTGTAGAAAGCATATAGATGGATCATGGTTTTCTGCCAATCTCTACTATTTAATTGAGTATTTTATCCACTGACATTTAAAGTAGTAACAGAGAAGGAAGGAGTTACTTCTGCCATTCAGCCATTTTGTTAACTTTATGTCTTGCATTATTTTGTTCCTCAATTACTCCATGACTGCCATTTTGTATTTACTTGCTTTTTTATACTGTACCACTTTTGTCCCCTTCTTTTTCTCTATGTATTAGTGTACCACAGGGGAGAAAATGCAAGGTACCTGAAATCTGTTGGCTTTTCTAAAGTGTATTTATTCAGGGTAAAAGTCAATGTAAAATCCCAAGGCCATGGAAAATTCAGCTCAAGGTACCATAAAATGTACTTTCTCACCAAAGTTAGGCTGCCATATGTTCAAGCAAAATGGTGGGTGATCTTTGCCAGGTTTCAGGGCTTCCTATATCAGTCACCGCTCTCTTCCCAAGGTAAGCTATAAATTATCAGGTAAATGTTCCTTCTCTCCCTAGGGCTTTAATTGTTGAGCCTTCTCCTTTAGGCCACATGGCAGGATGAAAATGGAAAGTTCTCTCCTCTTTGTGCATTCTTGAGTAAGTGTCCATTTATATTGGCCCACCAAGGGATGGGGACTCAATCTGTGTCATGCCTTACTGAAATGGTCAAATCGAAGCCCTAATTTTAACAGGTAATTAATCAGGGACCCTTCAACTGACTCTAATATAATCAAAGGGTTTCATACTCAGAAGAATAACTTAGTTTACAAACATAATCTTTCTCTTTTGAGGATTCATAAATAATCTAAAACTGTCATACTATATATTTTTATATTTTCATGGTCATTACTTTTGTAATTACAGTGAGCTCAACTAATAACAACTTTGTTCAACTATTACTAACTTAAATTACATGGTATACAAACTTTCTACTCTATATACCAACATCTGTCCCCCTTTATTTGTTATTTTGTTCAGACATCTTTATGAATTGGTGTTCATTAATGTAGATTTTAAATGTTATTTTACATAGTTGTCTAAGTCATAGAAGAGAAATGTGGTTACAAACCAAAACTTGATTAATATAGGCTTTTAGTTAACTTTATCAATGTACTTTATTTCTTATGACTTACAGTGACTGTATAGTGTAATAGTGTATATTAATTTTAGCCTGAAGTACTCCCTTTAGCATTTCTTGTGAGGAAAGTCTTCTGGTAATGAGCTCTACAGCCTTTGTTTATTTGTAAATGTTTTAATTTCTCTTTCACCTTTTTTTCTTTTAAGATTTACTTTATTTATATATTTTTCTCCCCACCCCCTTGCTGTTTTTCACTTGCTGTGTCTGTTCATATTACTAGTTTCTTTAGGAGGCACCAGGAGCCAAACCTGGGACCTCTGATGTAGGAGGGAGGTGTGTAATTGCTTGAGCCACCTCTGTTCCATGCTTTGTTGTGGTTCTCAATGTTTTTTCCTCCCTGCATATCTTTTTGTGTCAGCCCACTGTGCCTGCCCTTTGCATCAGCTCACTGTCTTCTTTAGGAGGCAACAGGAACCTCTGCTTCCTGCTTTGTTTTGCCACTCTCATGTTTTTCATTCTTGTGTCTTTTGTTGTGTCAGCTTGCCACACCAGGCCATTACAACAGCTCACTGTCTTCTTTAGGAGACACCACTATCCAAACCAGTGACCTCCCATGTAGTAGGCAGGAGTGCATTTGACTGAGCCACATACTCTTCCCTCTCCTTCATTTTTTTTTTGTCTGTTTTCTTTTTGTTTTTATCTTTTCATTTTTTTTAATTTATTTTTTAAAGGATACTCAGATTACATAAATGTTACACAAAAATTATAGGGATTCCCATATGCCCCACATCCCACACCTCCTACAACCTCCCACATAAACATCTTTCATTAGTGTGGCACAACAATTGCAATGGATACACACATCCTGGTCCTTTGCCACTAAGCATGGACCATAGTTCACATTGTAGACCACACTCTCTCACACACAGTTCTGCATGTTATATGCTGATATAAAATGGCCTATATCTGTCATTGCAATGTCATTCAGGATAATTACCAAGTCCCAAAAAGCCCCTGTATTACAATTGCTTTTCCCTCTCCCTGCCGACAGAGCATCCAGTGGCCACTGGCTCCACATTAATGTTGTAATTTCTTCCATTGCTTGAATTGCAATATGTCTATGACAAAATACCAGTAAGTTCACTCTAGCCCATAGCTCTTCCCCCAATCCTGAGGAGTCTGGGATGGTGATGTCCATTCCACCTCCAACTGAGAGGGAGCTTATATTCAATGGGCAAGATGGATGGGATTATCATGTCTGCAGCTGCAGACTCTCTCCATTCCCTGAGATGGCCATTGTCCCTCATCATCTCCCTGCCATGTGCCCTGGGTGAGGCCATTGAGCTGTAGAGTAGGAGTTGCAGCTCCACTGAGATTTTGGGCCCAGTTGGCACATGGACAGCCCAAAGACTCCAGTCTCTGGAAATACACCTACAAACTCCAGCACCACATATAGGTTTGCATAGAAGGGACAGATGCACCATGTGCAGAGAGGACATATTTGAGTCCAACTTGTCACTTTCAGGAGCACAGATTCCAAAGTAGAGCCCACAGATAAGGCACCAAACTCTGGAGCTATCCATCCTCATGTAGGACCTGGGCATCTCCAGAGCCCTCAGGAGCCCCTCTCTTTGGGGTGGTATGCCCATTGGAAGCCTATGAGGTCCCAATGAGGTGTGCGTAAGTGTTACCTCTGGAATGACTTCCCAACTCACTTTGAAGTCTCTTAGCCAGATGAACTCATTTGTCTTTGCCTTTTCCCCCTTTTATTTGAGGTCTTTTTCCAGTCACATTGCACTTGGTAGTAATCCCTCATTGCCAGGGAGGCTCATCCCCAGGAGTCATGTCCCACCCTGGGAGGAAGGTAATGCATTCATATGTTGAGTTTGGCTTAGAGAGTGGCCACATTTGAGCAACAAGGAGGCTCTCAGGAGGCAACACTTAGGCACCCCATAACAATAGGCTAAGTTTCAATTTCAAGAACAAAAACTCAAAAGGCTAGTCATCAATAACAAGAGCCCATCAGTGGATCATCCTCCTTTGCCAGACAATGCCCCTGCACTTGATGGACTGTTGCTGCTCCTTTGGAGAATGTGGCAGAGCTCTCCAGGATGGGAATTCAGCATTCTTTCATTTATTGAGTGATTCTCCACCCATGTTACAATGCCCTGTGGGCATTTGAACAATTTTATATACCTTTTATGTATGTTCAGGTAAACTTCCTCCCATGCACCCCCATCCCTGACACATGCCAACAATGATCCTCTCCCACCCCAGTTGTAACCCTTCTGTGATCTAAAGCTTCTTTAAAGATGAAGCCAATACAATAGTGAAATACAATCAATAGGAAAATGAAATAATGATAGGTTTAAATGTAAGAGATAAAATACATGAAAACTTTAAAAAAAACTAAAAATATAATTAAAGGATTGGGATATTCAAAAAATGGGAAAAATTAAAAAAAAAATTTTTTTTTTACATTTTCCCTTTTATCACTGCAATATTGGGTGTCCAGTCCATACCATGGCACTTTCCCCCTCTCACTCCCCATTGTCTCACTATTTTTCATTTAATTTTTAATGAAGTTTTAGGTCACAGCAAAGTCACACACAGAATACAAGAGACTCTCCTATACCCAAACTCCTACCCCTTTCCTCATCCCCTATTAAAATCTTTTTGTATGTGGATGGTAGCATTGTTATAACTGTTATACAGATAGTGAAACGCAGCTAGTAAACATTTTCAATGGTTTACAGTATGGTTTACATTTTAGACTGTACATTTTTATAAATTTTGATGATATTTACCATGTCCTGTGTCCATCAGTGTAAGGTAAGGAAAAACATTTCCACTGACTACTAAATACCCCCTGTTTGATCTATTCTGTTCCCCCCTCCCCATCCCCCCAGGGCCCATGACAACCCCCTGGCTTGACTAATTGGGTGACAAGATACACAGTTACCTGCAACAAGTGGTCTTGACACACTGGTTTGTCCTCCTCTATTAGGAACTGCCCTTGCTCTTAAGAGACGCCCACCTGTCTATTTCTGAGTGAATTGATCCTCCCAAAGATGGGAATCCATCTCCTTCCCATACAGTGTGTGGGTCTCCACCAACTCATATAACACATTATGACAGGATGAACACTCACACACTTCCTAGAAGCCTGCTCCAGATGCTTCCTGTTACAAATGCCCTCTCAACAACACCCTAAACCAATGCCACTTCCTTATCATATTGCCATAAGAGCATTCCCACCTCTGTACTGTCAACCTCATACCCACAAATCACAAGTGTTCACCTGGTCCCTCTCCCATCTCTCCTCCCAGTATCATGGGTATTCTAACCCACCCTTCCCAATCTACCTACCTGTCAACCCTGCACCACCAAAGCCAATAATATCACTACCTACCTGTCCTATCCCTTCAATATGCAACTACACTCTATTACTTTGCCATAGAGTACATCCATATGGGTGATGGCTCACAACACTCTCCTCTCTTTCTGTTTCTTGTAAACCTATCTTTCAGACAATAGTTCTCAGAGACTGCTCAATTTCCTTAATTCATATCAGTGAGGTCATGTAATGTTCATCCTTCAATGCCTGGCTTGCTTCATGCAACATAAGGTCTTCAAGATTCACCCATGTTATTCTGTGTGTTAGCACTTTGTTCCTTCTTACAGCTGAGTAATATTCCATTGTATATATGTGCCACTTTTTGTTTATCCATTCACCTGTTGATGGGCACCTGGGTTGATTCAAATTTTGGCAATAGTTAACAATGCCTCCATGAACACTGGTGTACATGTATCTGTTCATGTCTTTGCTTTCAATTCTTCTGGGTATATACCCAGCAGTGGAATCGTTGGATCATATGGAAGATCTATTTTTAGGGTTTTGAGGGACTGCCAAACTGACCTCCAGCCAAGCGTTCCTTTAAATCCTCTCCAACACTTATAGTCTGCTGTTTTTTTAATAGCCGCCATTCAAATGGGTGTAAGATGGTATCTCATTGTAGTTTTGATTTACATTTCCCTAATAGCTAGTGATGTTGAACATTTTTTCATCTGCTTTTCAGCCATTTGTATTTCTTCCTTGGAGAAGTGTCTTTTCAGGTCACTTGCTAATTTTAAATGGGTTGTTGTCTTTTTATTTTCAACGTGTAAGATTTCTTTATATATGCAGGATATTAGGCTCCTATCAGATATATGGTTATCAAGTATTTTCTCCCATTGGGTAGGCTGCCTTTTTATTTTCTTGATAATGTGCTTTGAGGTGCAAAAGTTTTTAATTTTGAGGAGACTCCATTTATCTATTTCTTCTTTTGCTGCTCATGCTTTGGGTGTGAAGTTCATGAAACCATTTTCTATTACAAGGTCCTGTAGATGTTTCCCTACATTATCTTCCAAGTTCTTTATGATCTTGGCTCTTTTATTTAAATATTTGATCCATTTTGAGTTGATTTTTGTATAAAGTGTGAGATGGAGTTCCTCTCTCTATCTTTTGGATATGGATATCCAGTTCCCCAAAAACCCATTGGTGAAGAGGCCATTCTCTCCCAACTGAGTGGGCTTGGTGGCCTTCTCGAATATCATATGACTCTATGTCTGAAGATTTATTTCAGAATTCTCAATTCGGTTCCATTAGTCAATATGTCTATCATTGGGCCAATAACATGCAGTTTTGACCACTGTAGCTCTGTAGCGTGTTTTAAAGTCAGGTAGTGTGGTACCTCCAACTTCATTTTTTTTTTCAATATGTCTTTGGTGATTCTGGGCCTTTTAACCTTTCAAATAAATTTTGTAGTTAGTTTTTCCAGTTCCTTAAAAAAAAGAGTGTTGATTTTTATTGGGATTGCATTAAATCTGTAGGTTAGTTTGGGTAGGATAGACATCTTGATGATGTATAGTCTCTCTATCCATGAACAGGGTGTATTCTTCCATTTATTTAAGTCTTCTTTGATTTCCTTTAACAGCGCTGTGTAGTTTTTGGTGTATAGTCCTTAACATCTTTAGTTAAATTTCTTCCTAGGTATTTGATTCTTTTAGTTACTATTGTAAATGGTATTTTTTTTTCTTGATTTCCTCCTCAGATTGCTCATTATTGGTGTACAGAAATGCTGCTGATTTTTGAGCATTGATCTTATACCTGCAATGTTACTGAATTCCTTTATAAGTTTTAGAAGCTTTGTTGCAGATTCCTCAGGGCTTTCCGTGTGTAGGATCATGTCGTCTGCAAATAGTGACATTTTTACATCTTCTTTTCCAATTTGGATGCCTTTTATATCTTTTCTTACCCCAGTGCTCAAGCAAGTACTTCTAAGACAATGTTAAATAGGAGCAGTGATAGTGGGTTTCCTTGTCTTGTTCCCAATCTTAGAGGGAAAGCTTTTAGGATTTCACTTTTGCAGACGATGTTAGCTATAGGTTTTTCATATATACCCTTTATCATGTTCAGAAAGTTTCCTTCTATTCATATCTTTTGCAATGTTTTGATCAGGAAAGAGTGCTGTATTTTGTTGAATGCTTTTTCTGCATCTATAGAGATGATAATGTGATTTTTTTCTTTTGGTCTGTTTATGTGGTGTATTACATTGATTTTCTTATGTTAAAACTTCCTTGCATACACGGGATGAAACCCACTTGGTCATGGTGTATAATTCCTTTGATATGTTGTTGAATGTGATTAGCAAGTATTTTGTTGAGGATTTTAGCATCTAGGTTCATTAGAGAAATTGTTCCATAATTTTCCTTTCTTGTGGTATCTTTGTTTGGCTTTGTTACTAGGGTAATCTTCATATCATAGTATGAGTTAGGCAATGTTCCTTCTACTTCTATTTTTTGGAAGAGCTTAACCAGGATTTGTGTTAACTCTTTCCAGAAGGTAGAATTCAGCTGTGAAGCTGTCTGGTCCTGGGCTCTTCTTTGTTGGGAGGTTTTTGATGACTGAGTCTATCTCTTTACTTGTAATTGGACTGTTGAATTCATCAATTTCTTCTATCATCAATGTAGGCTGTATGTGAGATTCTAGGAATTTGTCCATTTCCTCTAAATTATCATTCTTGTTGGCATATAATTTTTCAAATTATCCTCTTATGATACTCTATTTCTGTAGGGTCAGTAGTGATATCCCCAACCTCATTCCTTATTTTGTGTATTTGCATCTGCTCTCTCTTTTTCTTTGTTAGTCTGACTCAGGGCTTCTCAATTTTATTGATCTTGTCAAAGAACCATCTTTTGGTTTTGTTTATTTTTTCTAGTGCTTTCTTATTTTCTATTTCATTTAGTTCTGCTCTAATCTT
>JAKSZT010054556.1:1785829-1798963 GCA_026826555.1 Tolypeutes matacus
TAATAATAATAATAATAATAATAATAGTAATAAAAGAAAACAGAATAGACTAGATAGAAATCAACACCCATGAAGTTGAGGACTAATGTAACAAGGTGGATGTAAGAACAACAACAGAAAGCCTAAGGTAGAAAGATGAAGGAAGGAAACGAGATAGTGTTGGTAGACAAAATCAATATACACAGAGAAGGGGAAATCAAGGAAGAAGAAGCACATCAAAGAAGAAACAAGCTAGCAGCACCTAATTTTTTAAAAGGCTAGAGGAAGGAAAGAGGAAAGAAAAGCAAGAAACAAACAAAGAAACAAAGTAAACCAAAACTAACACACAAGCAAGCAGTCAAACAAAGCTAAGGAAGAACAGAGTTCCTTCTTGAGCCCTTGTGGAGCCTCTCAGCCTGCCTGTGTTCATCAATCAATTACCATGCAGGCTTCTATCTGCAGGTATTGAGGCAGATTTTAGTGATTAAACTAAGTTAAATTTTTGTTAAAGTAACCTTTTTTTTTTTTTTTTTTTTTAGAAATGAGGGACCCAAAAGAAGGCCTCTTCTAGACCACCGCCACTGCTAAGGCGACCCTAAATAGGCTCGTTGAAACTTATCAAACACTTCCCACTGCCTGGCCTCCCCAGTGTACCTGAAACTGTGATACTACTCAGCATGGAACAAAAAATTGGCTGACTCTGCCCCCTCCTGACCCAAGCCTCTGTATCACAGGGTGCTTATGTAAATCTGGCTTCCTCAGCAGATTCACCTCTCCTCTCAGCCTGGTGTCACTTCTATCTGGCTGGTTGGCTTCCCAAAGCTACAAGGGGGTCCAGACAGCCAAACCTACACAAAGGAAATGCTTCTCCACCCTCTGCCAGAACCCTCCCACTCTCAGAGAGTGCTCCCTCTCACCGGGTTGACGGCTGGAGTTGGGGCTCACCTTTGCCCTGAGGGTGGAGTTTAGCCGTCCACATCCATGATTTCAGCTGGGGGAAATCTCACAATTTTATCTTGAGCAATCCACTTTGCTGTCCAGCTCCCTCTAGATCAATGTCCTTAAGGTTCTCACTCCATGGGCTCCCAGAGCAGACCAGAGATGGTGAGTGCTCACCAAAACCGACACTATCTTCTGTCTGATTTCTCTCCTTGGTTTTTGAAAGAATTTCACTGGGTAGAGAATTCTTTGTTGACTTTTGATTTTCTCTTTAATGACTTTAAATATGCCATTCAACTCTCTCCATGGGAAACACATTGTTACTCTTATTACATTATTCTTATAAGAATAACACATTGTTATTCTTATGTTATAAATCAATTCTCTCTAGTTGCTTTCTAAATCTACTCTTTGTATTTGGATTTTGACAATTTCACTCTAATTTGTTTTGGAGTAGATTTCTTAGGGTGTACCCCCTTTGAGTTTCTGGAGCTTCCTGGACGTGTACATTCAAGTCTTCCTTCAGATTTCAGGATTTTCATTCATTATTTCTTGAAATGCAATTCCTGTCCCTTTTCTCCCTCTTGTCCTTTTTGGACTGCAATGATGTGTATGTTGGTACACTTTATGGTTTTCCAATGATTCCTCAGGCTATGATCATAGTTTTTTATTTCTATCTGCTACACATACTAGATAATTTCAATTGTTCTGTCTTCCATTGCACTTATCTTTCTTCTGCCTGTCCAGTCTGCTGTTGAATCCAATTAATGAAGTTTTCATGTCAATTGTTGTCCTTTGCAGCTCCCAGAATTCCGTTTGGCTTTTTTTTTTTTTTTTTTTTGTAAGTTCTACCTCTTTATTTTGTTCAGATGCTGTTTTCCTAATTTCCTTTTGTTCATTTTATATGGAGTCTTTAGCTCATTGAACTTATTTAAGATGATTGATTTAAAGACTTTTACTAATAATTTCAATGTATGAGTTCCCTCAGGGACAGTTTCTGGCCAATTCTTTTTCCCCTGTGAATAGCTCATAGTTTCCTGCTTTTCTGTTTGATTTATAATTTATGTTGAGTATTGGGCATTCTAAATATTAGGTGTTTTTACTCTTGAAATCTAATTATTTCACTTCTCTGAGATTGTTTTGTTGTTGTTGTTGTTGTTGTTGTTGTTGCTGTTGTTGAATGCTTAAGGCATCAAGTTGTGACTTTTACAAATTATTTTTGCTCACAAATGGGAGTGGAAAGAGAAAATAAGAAAAAATGCCCTGGCTCTTTAAGACTTGTCAGCCTTTTTTCCAGAGAAGTTGGAGAAAATGTATGCCCTCACAGCTGGTCCCACCAAGCAATCTGAAATAGGTGATCAAAAGCAGTGAAAGTTTAACAGATCACATCTCCCTGATGTTTGGAGGACTAGGTCTTTATGTCCCAAGCAGGGACCTGTTAGCTGCCTCAGGCACCTGTAATGCAGTTCCTAATGATGCCTGCCACACGTTTGGGTGATGGGGATTATATTTACTGCAATTTATCCACCTGCTCCTCCAGCTGTTTACTGAATGCTGCACAGTGTTCCACTAGACTCCAGAGTTTCAAAATAGTTGACTAAGATGTTTCCTACTAGTTAGTTGCTTTAGTGGATTGAATCATCCAAGGAGTTTCCTAATCTGTCATCTTTCCTCAATACGGTATCAGTTTTTGATGGTGGAATATGGATATCTCCTGTAGTCTCATTCAGTTTTACAGCAGTAGTACATTGTGTATGAGTACAAAAAGTGCCACTTCCAACTGTGAAGTGTTTGCAAATATGTGATTTCTCTTCCCCTCAATTTCTTCTATAGAAAGCAGGGACATGTGAGATGATGAATGTGCTGTCCTGGCATGTTGCAGGGCCATAATATCTGGCTGAGCAAGAAGGTTGTGATGAAGTTCTATTTGGCAACTTTGATGCACTCATCCTCCTGGAATGGAAGCTTCCATCTATCTTCACCACTGTCTACCTAGGATCCCACAGACTGCATGACACATAGTAGGGATGCCAAAAGGATTTGTTGAATGAAGACAGTTTTTCAGGCTCTTATTAAAGTAGCTCAGATAATGTGAATCAATTTGGAAATGAACAAAATCAGCTGTTTTTGTCTGTTTGAAACCTTAATTATCTATAGGCTGCCAAAACAGAGGTGAATTATAAAGCTTCAAACTGTTTCAATAATTTTATGTATAAATATTTATCTTTATAGGGCAGTAATTGAGTGGGGGTGGTAAGCAGGATAATTGGAAGGTCCTCAAGGGATCTAAGAACTGTGGAACAGGGAGGAGCAGGCTCCAAGTTGGCAGACCTCTGAGTTGAGGTTCAGGCCCACCTGTGTATGGAGCTTTGGCAAAATTTAATGATGGATGAAGCCTTCCCAATCACCTACTACCAGAAATGCTGTGCACATTTGGACCATTTGGAAAATGTTGCTATCTGATCAGGTTATGTGGACAAAACTTGATTAATTGCTGCATGCAAATCTTGGCATAGACTCAAGAAGAGGAGTGAGGGATGAACAACTTCATTTTTCTATAAATAATTGTCCACCTCATGTGCTTGGTAGCAGAAACATAATTTTGTCCCTTCTTGTCCCAGAGTGTGAAATGTGAGTTTCAGGTCTGACTCATGGAAGATCTATCTGGACATCTGAGCTCAGTTGTTGCACATCCCCAATGAGACAGGGTCATGCTGCTCTCAGTGCTACCCTCCTTCCTAGCCCCATTCCTCATATCCTCCTTCCCAGACCCTTCTCATCTCTCCCCTTCAAAGCCAAGTACACCATTCCTGGGGTGGGAACATGTGAGGGTACCCCTGCAGGAACATCAGGAGCAGGAAAATTATCTGAAACTAGAACCCAAGCAGGAGGCACCTCCCACATTCAAGGCCTTCTCTGAGGCACTTGCCTATTGCAAAGGGGACAGAGGAATATCCAGGTGTGGAGTTGTCCAGGGAGATTCCTCTTCTCCCTGCTCCATCTCCCTCTCTTCTTTAGCATTTGGGGTGCTAATGCCCCAACCTGGGGAAACATTCATGGGAGTTCCTGCCCATTCTTTTCTGCCTGCCAACAACCCCCTGACCCTACTGGGTGATTCCACTTCTCCCCGCCACCCCAGGCTTTTGCTGCACTTACCTATTGGCTCAGGTTCTTCCATGCTCAAAGGTGGCTAAATGCAAGAATAGGTCCAAGCCAGCATGCTTTCCACAGGAGAATGATTGGGAGACACAGGCAGGATGCCTATCTCATCTTCTGACCTCTCCTCAGCCTTGTAAATGGTCCTTCCCAAGAGAACATTCCTCCTGATTCCTGTCATTGTGTAGGTCATCTCTTCCCTGGACCAAGGTCCCCTTTGCTGGTTTCCTCTCCACATGATAAGCATAGGTTCCCCCACATTCTGTGCACACTGAAGGCCATACTTGGGTAAGGGAGCATCAAGTTGAGCCTCATCCTGAGTGCTAGACCTACTACTTGCAAACCAGAACTAACTGGGGAAGAGAGATCATGGCAATGTGCTGTGGGCCCTCCAACTATAGTAAAAATTTATGTATGTTCTGGGTGATCAGGAGATCTTATTAACCAATTCCTATGGATAATGAAGCTTATATATGGTGTAAATGATGGTTACATGTTGGGGCTCTTGTGATAACTTTGAAAACAGTGTTGCAGGGACCTTGATCACTGCTTATTCTTATAAATCAAAGTCAACCTCTAGAAAAGCAGTTGGTTCAGTTAGGAAATAGAAGTTGAAGATTACTCCTAATCTAAATAAATCTTTTAAAATTGATCAAATTCTTGAGTCACTGAAATTCCATTGCATTATCTATCTTTCCAAATATTTAATTGTCAGAGATTAAAAATATGCATTAATTGATACAGCTGAAGGATACTAGGGTATGTTGAAAATTATAGAGAAGCCAATGACTATTTGTTTGCAAAGGTAAGAAACACTTTAATGTAATAATGGCCCCCTTGTTACTTGGTTTATAATAAGTTTTTGCCATATTTTCTGAAGTTGGTTTCTAATATAAATTGCTAGGTTTCCCTTGTCTATATTATTGTCACATATCCAAATACCAGGCATGTTGTAAAGATACCACCAGCAGATACCCAGTTAATCAATTCTGAACATTTTGGTCACCCAGGGGAGACAGCAGGCTGTGAAGAGCTCACTGTGCCTTCACCAGGCTTACTACAATGAACCTAACTGCACATCCTTCTTCTCTGAACATCCTCAGGGGTGGAGTGCTGCCTGGCCCAGAGTGCTGAACATCCTCAGGAGTGGAGTGATGCCTGGTAGAGCTGGGGCCTGAGGTTAGTGTGTCTCCTGGAGTCTATGGAAACTTATCATTTTGCTGACCCTTAAAATCTGAGTGATTAAAAAACCTCATCTTATCAAGGTTGGCATCTTAGTGGCAAGCCCTATTTTCAGCATATGCCCTTGATAGGGTGTGATGAGAAGGTCACTTTCCCACTGGATTATTCCTCCCAAACCAATAACCCCAATATAATCACAATAAGAACATCAGACAAATTTTCATAGTGGAGCCTCCTACAAAGTCCCTGACCGGTCCTTCTAAAATGGTCAAGGTCATCAAATGAGGATAGTCTCAGAAACCATCTGTGCCAAGCAGACCCCAAGGAGACCTGACACTTAAGTATGTGGTGTTCATAATGGATGCTGAGATAGAAATGGGATATTTGGGAAAACCGAGGAAATCTGAATAATATGAAGACTTTAGTTAACAATAAAGTATCAGTATTGGTTTTTTAATTTTGACAAATATGTCACACAAATGCAACATATTAACTACAGGTACCTGGGTGTGGGGTACACCAGAGCATTCAGTACTACATTCCCATATTTCTGTAAATCTAAAACTGCTGTAAGGTATGAATTGGATTCCTGCAATATTGGCTGTTCATAGTCCTTGTCTGGGTAAGCAGAGCAAGACCAGCCAGGTTCAGACCAAAGAGGTGAAGAGCTTGACACTAGCTATAGTCCTGAGGAGCCCCTCAGGACTCTGTCTTGCACCTGTCCCTTCCCCAGGTCCTGGCTCATCCCCTGACTATAGACTTCATCCTAAGAACCTGTGTTTACCTCTGGCTGGAGGCAATTGCTCTCTGAGGGCCACCCCTTCTCCTTGACCTCCCTTTCTCCCCAGTGGCCTTGGCTTCTACCTTGAGCAGATGGGCTCAATTTAAAGGTCAGCAAAAAACAAAGGAAACACCAAATAGAAGGAATTGGGGCTTTTATCCCCAAGGTTCTATATCATCTCTAATCAGAGTAAGGATATTATTTATCTTTCATGAAAATATGATTCTTTTCAATTTAGATAGGAAGCAATTTGAGGCCCATCATTTATCTTCTTGACTTTTAGACTACCTTTACTCATTTTACTTTCAATGTTTCTGAACTGATAGCTTTATTTTAACACTGACAAGTTTTGCTGTGGAAAACTAGCCCCTGCAATCTTTTAACTCCTGTTGTTTACTATTTCAGTTTGAAACGCTGAAGATCCCTCCAATCTCCTTGCCTCTGCTGCCTCCAGCACCATCTGTGCAGCAGATAGGTAAGAGGGAAAAACAGCACCTGTGATATTGATTTTATAGGTCAAGACCTTTAAAATAATCAGCTCTGGCTGCATAAGCTGGAGGTGGCTGACAGTTTCCTGTGAATTGGGGACTGGAGGACTTCTGGGGAATGTGTGGATGTGCAGACAGGGTGCACCCTGAATGTTAGCCATGGACTGTGGGCAGCAGGGGCCAGAGGAGGGCTTAGTCATCTGTTCCTGTGTGGGGATGATCCCATGCATTGCAGAGAAAGGTGTGTGTGGCAGTGGATGCTCGATGGTCCCAGTGGGGACTTTTGAATTGAGCACCCCAGAACTAAAGAACACCCATACTGTCCTGCTGGATCCTTAACAGCTAAGTTCTGCAAGGACACAGCTTAGGCTCTGGTCAGCAGTCCGTGCACTCCTTGGCCCTTGTTATGGTGGGAGGTAATGAGTGTGAGGGGAGAATACCTGCTACAGTTGGGACTGTCACAGAATACAAAATGTATCTATTCCTATGGTCCACACACTGGGTGTTCACTGCCAGGTACATATTCCTGCAAATCTGCAGCATCTTTGTTCAGGGAACACTAGAGGGAGACCAGCACCTCCTTAGGATGTGCCACTTAGACAATTCCTTGTTCCAGGCAGTCCTTACCCATGGATAAACCCCAAGGCATGTTCTCTGACCCTCCTTCCCTGGGCTACCTGAGCTTGGGGTGTACAGGGTTCAGGGGAGGGGAAGGAAATTCTAACATTGGGGTTGAGGGACCAAGGTGTGTAGCTCTAGGAACATGGTCTCCTCTTCTGAGCTGAATTCCATGCTGCCTGAGCATCCCAGGTCAGGAATGGGATGCTGGACAGATGTGCAAATTTGGGAGGTCTCCAAGGCATGGGAACTGGGTGTTATATTGTCAGGAAGTCCTGAGAAAAATTAAGACTGTGTTGGGTTTCTTAATTTCTTTGCTGCATCCACAGTCCCTGGAACAGGCTGACACCCAATGAAGGAAGAGGCTTCTCACATATCCAAGAGAACCTGCATGGGCTTACAACAAGGATTTGGGCTCCTGCAGGTGGCAAGATCCAGCTGTTCAGACAGCAGTCCTGGATACCCACAGTCCTGTCCCCCACATACTCTGGGAGCAGCCTGGAATGGAGAAGGCATGGTTGAGCAGTTGAGGTTTTGGCTGAAGTGTCTGCTCCCATGTTAATGCACAGCTATTCTCTGACTGTGCCCCCAAACTGCTATGAAGCTGGTGGCTGTTCCCCAATATTCAAACTGCTCTAGTTTCCCAGACCACTTCCCAAGCTGTGCCTCCATTTCTTGTTCCCCTCAAGATAGCTCATTTCCCCACCTCAGCCTATCCTTATGTCCACCTCAAGCCCTCTGTGAATGAGAAATCCGCCTCACTTCTCCATGAAACAATGCCCAATCCTCAGTGGAATTGGCTTTTACTTTGTGAGAGTTCCAAGGCAGAGAGCCTGCTGATCTGCCTCTCTGGGTGTGTGCATCTTCCATGTCATAATCCCAGACAAACCCAACACACTTTGCTTCCTGATCTGTCTCCTATTAGATTTCAGGTATCAGGATAATGTAGTAAATGTTCACATTATATTGAAAAGAGGCTTTGCTTTGTATGTAAATTACTGAGCAATGCAGGTCCAGTCTCCTACAGGAAGGAGATGCTGTCATGGGGAGGTGAATATGTGGAGCTGGCAGAGGTTACATGGTTAAAACCCAGAGGGAAGAGTTAATTTTCTTATTGTTTCCCTTATTTTAGGGCCCTATGTTAACATTTAGCTATGTGCTTCCTAGGGCAGCATCCCTTCAGAGTCTTAGCAGGACTGGCTGCAAAGGGAACAGCACATCCACCAGTGCTTGTGCCTCCCTCCACCCAGTGGCTCTTTGCATCCCAGGACCCCTCAGAGAAACTCACCCACCCAATGACAGCTAACAACCACACAGCTGTGGTGGAGTTTGTCCTGAAGAGTTTTACAGAAAATCCCCAGCTCCAGGGTGCCTTCTCTGCTGTTTTCCTCCTCCTTTACCTAATGGCTTTTTCAGAGTACAGCCTCATCCTCATGGCCGTCTGCCTGAATCCAGCCCTCCACACCAATGCACTTCTTTCTTACCAACCTGGCCATCTTAGACATCATGTGCACTTCCACTGTTCTCCCAAAGTTGCTGGAGAACCTGGTGGGCAAGGGAAGCACCATCTCCTACGGAGGATGCATGACCCAGCTCTTCTTCCTGTCATGGATACTCTTGGCTGAGCTGCTGCTGGTCATGGTGATGGCCTATGACGGCTATGTGGCCATCTGTCAGCTCCTGCACTATCACACACTGTTAAGCAGGCCCCTCTGTGCTCTGCTGGCAGGCAGTGTGTGGGCTGTGAGTGGAGTCAATGCCTCTGTGCTCACTGGCCTGATGACACAGCTAAATTACTGCAGTCAGAATCAGATCCCTCACTTCATGTGTGAAATCCCCACACTGCTGCTGCTCGCTTGTAGCTCTACATACCTGAACAACATCTTGGTTGTAATTTCAGACATTTTCTTTGAGGCTGTCAACTTCCTGTTCATCATGGCATCCTACATCTTCATCATTGCCAGCATCCTGTGCATCTGCTCAGTTGAGGGCAAACACCAGACATTCATCACTTGCTCTTCCCGCCTCTTGGTGGTCTGTATAGACTACTCCACCATCATTGGCACCTACTTCCTCCCTGGTTTTGGGCCCTCTGTGGAAAATGGCAAAGAAGTCTCCATCCTATACACAGCCATCAGCCCCACCATGAACCCACTCATCTACACTCTAAGGAACAAAGATGTAAAAGTGGCCCTCAGGAGGGTGTTTTCCACATTTACTAAATGAAAGGAAGTGACCAAGGTGAATTTTTCTTAATGTTATTGATTTAATTTCAGAAAACCACTTTGATAATCTGATGTAAGTGGTGCGAGGAAGAATGTAAGTCAGGTAATTAATTTATAAACAATGTGCTCATACAACAGAACTGGCCAACTTTCTATGGTTAAACTAACTAAACTGTCAAAAAAGCTAGCTGTTGATGCTCTCAGGGACTCAGGGGAGCAGGAAGTTAGAGTGGAATGCAAGGGAGAGCCAGTGGTCAGGAAGAAGAGCAGGAGGCCGAGCTTAGTATAAAATACACACTCTCCCTCCAATGTCTGCTGATGTTTGCACCCACACATCAGTATCATGGATCAAGACTGAAGCCTTCACATGTGGATGACACTGTCTTTCAGAGTGGGAGTCTTGGGTCCTCATCTAATTCTAGGGCTAACAATTATTGAAAAAAATCTTCCTCCTCTTCCTCTCTATCCAAAGCATCATCAAACCCTATTGATTGAATCTGAACACCTCCCATGTCTGATGCTTCTCCCATCTTTAACACTCAACTGAAGATGCCCTAGCATCCTTACTGGATGACTCAACATCTTACACCTGGTCTGTCTACATGTATTCTTGACCTCCCAAGATTGTTTCTTTCCTGTATCCAGAGTTACAGAATTCAGAAGATTTTTTAATGAAAGCTTTCAAGCATATAGCAAAATTGAAAGAATTTTACAGTTAACTCTCATGTGACCAATACCTAAATTCTATCATTAACTTGTTCCTATAGTTGTTTTATTACTTATCCATTCATCAATTAACCTTATTTTAATGACTTTCAAAGCAAGTTTCAAACATCAGTTTGCTTCTCCTTAAATACTTCATCATGATTCTGAATTAATATAAATCATTTATTTATCATTTCTTTTCCCTTTAAGGTAAAATTTTCGATGAAATACATAAATAAATGTGCACATTTTCTGTTATCACAAGTGAATACAGCTGGATAACCCAAACTCTTTTCAAGATATAGAATATAACTACTATCCCAGAATTTTTTCCTCCTGTCCTTCTGGTCAATCCCAAACCCCTTACTTAGTGAAGTTATCAATGCTTTTATTTTTAATCATTAATCAGTTCTAGAACTTCATATAAATGGAATTATATAGAACATGAGCCTTTTTTCACTTAGTATATAATTTTTGATATTCATATTATTGCAGGTCTCATTAGTTTGTTCATTTTTTTATTAGTATTCAATTGCAGGAATACACCACTTTCTATTTGTTCACTAACCAGGTGATGGGTATTTGTCTTTTTATCTTTTTGGCTATTATGAATAATGTTGTTGTGAACATTTATATGCATGTCTTTCTGCAGATGTGTTTTTGTTTTTCTTTTTTTGTTTTACTTTTTTTCTTTTTTTTATTGTGGGTAAAAATCAAATTTTTCACAATATATACCAATATTTGTAAAATGATGTGTAAATATATATGCATATATGTGCATTTGCTTACATAAATGTTATTTTTTTACATATATATATATATATATATTTTTAAAGGTGCTTAGATCACCTAGATATTACACAGAAATTACAGGGATTCCCACGTTCCCCACCTCCCACACCTCCCACAACATCCCACACAAACATCCTTCATCAATGTGGCACATCACACGTAATGGACATACACATCTGGGGCCTTGCCACCAAGCATAGACCACAGTTCACATCGTAGACCACACTATCTCCCACACAGTTCTGCATGGTATATGCTGATGTAAAATGGTCTACATCTGTTGCCGCAACGCCACTCAGGACACCCCCCAAGTCCCGAAAAAGCCCCTGTATTTCAACTGCCCTTCTCCTCCCTGCCCCGAAAGTGTCCAGCGACCACCAGCTCCACCACACTGTTATAATTTCTTCCATTGCTTGAATCACAATATGTCTACAACAGAATACCATTAAGTCCACTCTAGTCCATAGCTCTTCCCCCAATCCTGAGGGGACTGGGATGGTGATGTCCACTCCACCTCCAAGTGAGAGAGGGCTTATATCCCATGGATACGGTGGATGGGATTATCCTGCCTGCAGCTGCAGACCCTCTCCATTCCCTGGGATGGCCATTTCCCATCGTCGTTTCCTCTCCAGGTGACTTGGATGAGTCCATTGAGCTGCAGGGTAGGAGTTGCAGCTCCACCAAGATTCCAGGCACAGCTGGCACATAAGTAGGCCAGAGGCTCCAGTCTCTGGAAGTACACCTACAAACCACAGCCTCACATATAGGTTTGAATAGAAGGGACTGTTGGACCATGTGCAGGGAGGACTTATGTAAATGATTAGGAATATTATTTCTGGGTCTTAAGGAATGTGTATGTTTGATTTTATAAGAAAGTGCCAATTTTCCCCAAAAAATTGTTGCACCCTTTTCAGTTCCATCAGCAATGAGTGGGAGTTTTGGTTCTACACATCCTCAGGAACAATTGTTGTTACACAGAGAAATGTTTAAAACATCAAAGTCTATTCCTGCCCTTCAAATGCTTATACTATTTGAGTACTATTGCTCATGGGTGAAGTTGGGCATTGCTCATGATTAGCCTGAATTTTTCTTCTTTTCTAGCATAAGAATAAAATGCTATAAACCTCTCCTTAAGTACTGCTTTAGGGAATCCCATGAGATCTGATATGCTGTGCTTTCATTTTCATTAAATTAACAATGTTTTCTAATTTCCTTTTTGATTTCCTATTTGAACCATGGTGTTATTCAGTTTCCAAACTTTGAGGTATTTTCCAGATCCCCTTATATTGTTGATTTCTAATTTAATTCCTTTGCTGTCATAGAACATACTTTGTATCACTTGTACCTTTTAAATTTTTAGGAAAGGTATTTTGATCTAGTGTGTGGTTTTTCTTGGTGAATATTGAAGTGGGACAAGGAAGTTGTAAACTTTGGAGTTAAGAAAGAGTTTAGAGATCAGCAAAGTTCTACCAAGACCTCTCCCCTTTTCCCCAAGATCTTTCTTCAAATTATAGACTGTGCAATGGTTTCTCCTCATATGCCTTATAAAGTCTCTAGTCCCTGTGTGATCTGGCTCCACTTCCTCTATACTTGCTGCCCTCTTTTTCTCTATCCCATCTTCAAGTCCCACCACCCATCACTCTGTCTCTCAAAATGCCTGCTGGTGCACCTCTCTTGCCCTATGTTACTTACCCTGGGTTGAACCTTTACATGATGCAGGTCTCAGATGGTATGCCACCTCAGAGAGTTTGTTTTGCCACTTTATCTAATAATTTTCATCTACCTAGTCACACAGTATTATTTATTTGTTTCTTTAAAAGTATCCACTCTGTGAAAATACTGTGAAAGTATCTTGTTTACTATTTACTCATTTATATTTTACTAGAATATAAGCTCCTTGAGGGCAAGGGTGTTTGTCTGTTTCACTGTTGTATTCCTAGCATCTAGGACAGTAACTGGCATGTAAGAGGCACCTACTAAGTTCCAGGTGAATGAATGAATGCCTCTCCACATTAGAATGTAAGTACTTTGAGTGTGAGGACGTTGTCTGTCTAATTCAAGCTGAATGTGAAGTAGATTGCTTGGTAACTGGCAGGTGCTTAATAAACATTTGTGGAATGAATGGCATGTCCAGGAGGACTTTGGTGCTGTACAACAGACAGTAAATGTGATTTTACATAAGTCTTTTTAATTGGGTCACTCATCTGCCTGTAGTCTTATGGCCACAACAGCCAGCTCTAGTTTATTGCTTGGAAGTCAAGAAATCAAA
>JAKSZT010054557.1:8385-18682 GCA_026826555.1 Tolypeutes matacus
CTACAGCTCAATGGACTCATCCAAGTCACCTGGTGAGGAGATAACGAGGGGAAATGGCCATCCCAGGGAATGGAGAGGGCCTGCATCTGCAGGCAGGATCATCCCACCCACCATATCCATGGGATATAAGCCCTCTCTCACTTGGAGTTGGAGTGGACATCACCATCCCAGTCGCCTCTGGATTGGGGGAAGAACTATGGACTAGAGTGGACTTGATGGTATTCTCTTGCTCACATATGGTGATTCTTGCAATGCAAGAAATTATAACAATGAGGTGGAGCCAGTAGCCACTTGACAGTTTTTGGGTAGGGAGGGGATGAGCAGTTGAAATACAGGGGCTTCTTTGGGAGTTGGAGGTTGTCCTGAGTACCGTTGTGGCAACGGATGTAGGCCATTTTAAATCAGCACACACCACTCAGAACTGAGTGGGAGAGAGTGTGGTCTACAGTGTGAACTGTGGTCTATGGTTGGTGGCAAGGCTCCAGGATGTGTAAGTTCATTGAGGTTGGTGGGCCACACTGTGGGAGATGTTTGTGTGGGATGTGGTGGGAGGTGTGGGAGGTGGGCAACATGGGAATCCCAGTGGGTTCCGTGTAATATTTTAGGTAATCTAAGCACCTCTTAAAATATATGTATATATATATATATATAAATAACATTTTTGTAAGCAAATACACATATATGCATATATATTTATATATCATTTTGCAAATGTTTGTATGTATTGTGAGAATTTTGATTTTTACCCATAATAAAAAAAAAATTAAATTAAATTTAAAAAAAGTAAAAAAAAAAAAAAAGATTTACTTATTTATTTCCTCCCCCCTGCCCCCCACCCCTTGTTGTTTGCACTCGCTGTCTGCTCTCTGTATGTTCTTCTGTGTCTGCTTGTCTTCTCTTTAGGCAGCACCAGGAACTGATCCTGGGACCTTCTGGAGTGGAGAGAGGTGCTCAATCTCTTGTGCCACCTCAGTTCCCTGGTCTGCTGCGTCTCTTATTGTCTCTCCTCTGTGTCTCTTTTTGTTGCGTCATCTTTCTGTGCCAGCTCTCCGTGTGAGCCAGCTCTCCTGCACAGGCCAGCACTCCGCATGGGCCAGCATCCACATGGGCCATCTTGCCTTCACCAGGAGGCCCCAGGAATCGAGCCCTGGACCTCCTATATGGTAGATGGGAGCCCAATCGCTTGAGCCACATCTGCTTCCCCTCTTGCTGTGTCTTCAGAGACACAGAGAAAGGAAGCCACCAGTTTTAGACCGTGCTGTGTGAGACAGGACTCGAGGATGGCTAGCAGCTGGAGCTTAAGCACAAAGCCCCCAAGAGGCTGGGCCTCTTGAGCAGCTAAAGGCTGAAGAGACGAGCCCTGTGCCTGGTTGCCCACAGCTCCGGGAGATGGTAGGTTCTGGAGGGGAAGGCAGAGACCTCGGCAGAGGTCGGCGGCCATCTTGTTTCACCAAATGGCAGGACCCTAAAAAGCATCTCTGCTGATGCCTTGATTGGGACATTTCACTGCCTCAAAACTGTAAGCTCTTACCCCTAATAAAATTCCCACTATAAAAGCCACTCCATTTCTGGTACTTTGCTTCAGCAGTCCTGTGGCAGGCTAAAACACAAAGGAAAGCAGGGGAGGGTTTTGGGAGGCTGCGTGAGGGAGGCCATAGTTCTGTATGTGTCTCAAAGGTCTCAGTGGAAGGGGACACCTGAGCCAAGACCTGAGTTGGGGCCCAGAAATCTGCATTTTAACAAACCTTGCAGGGGACCACACTTGCAAAAATACAGGCCCAGGTCTCCAGAGAGAATCCCCAAGGAAAGGAAATGCCAGGATGTGGGAAGGCTGAGGTGTCCCCAACTAAGGGGAGGCAGCCACCGCTAAGCCGTGGGCTCCAGCTTCCAGTGACCAGGCACCTGCTCCTTCTGAGTTCTGTGGCTTTTGCTTCCTCGATGGTGACACATGGGACCTGGGGCAAGTGACTAGACACCCGTGCCTCAGTTTCCTCTCCTATCAAGGGAGATAGCTACTGCCTTCCTCAGAGGATTGTTTAAATGTGGAGTTTGTGGACAACTCCTGGCATGAATTACACACTTAAAAATCAGTGGGTGGGGGAGTGGATGTGGCTCAAGCAGTTTAGTACCTGCCTCCCACATGGGAGGTCCCCGGTTCAGTTCCCAGTGCCTCCTAAAGAAGACAAACAAACAACGAGCAGACATCGAGCAAAAACAATGAGCAGACAAGCAAAAACAAATGAGCAGGGAGCGGATGTGGCTCAAGCAGTCGAGCACCTGCCTCCCACATGGGAGGTGCTGGGTTCCTAAAGAAAAAACAGACACGGAGACAATGAGCAAACAGACAAGGGGACCATGTGGGGAGGTGGGGACCTGTGGGCATCGGCATCATCAGTTTCTCTTCCACGTAGATTTTCCTCATGGAGAGGGCTTTCCCAGGATGCTAAACACAAGACACCCTCCAACCTTGGGCAAAACGGACAGCAGGCACCTTGGTGGAAAGAGTCTGTTTCCAAGCCCCAGCCCCTTCCTGCCTCCAGGGCACAAGCAGGCGAGGGGAAACAGACCCCAGAGTAGATGCCCCTGAGCTTTGCACAAGCCTGACTGGGTGCTGGCCTGTTAGGGATTGACCTGTGTCTCCCAAAAAGACACGTTCAGGGGAGCGGATGTAGCTCAAGTGTTTGAACGCCTGCTTCCCATGTACGAGGTCCTGGGTTCAATCCCCAGTACCTCCTAAAAATAAATAAATAAGTAAATAAATAAATAAAGGTATGTTCAAGTCCTAACCCATGCCCGGCCCCGTGGCTGTGACCTTATTTGGAAATAGGGCCTCTGAAGCTATTACTCCTTAAAATGAGTCCAAGCTGGGTCAGAGTGGGCCCTCATCCAGTACCACTGGTATCCTTATAAGGAGAGCAAATGTGGGCACAGTCAATAAGAGACAGACAGAAGGCGGCTGTGTGACAGGGACAGACTGCCTTGTGCCATGGACAGCCAGCCAGCCCTCTCCAGCACCCTACGGTCACCTTGATTTCAAACCTGTAGTCTCTAGAACTGTGAGACCATAAATTGCTTTTCTTTGTGACCGCAGCCCCGGCTGCCTAAGACACGGCCCCACTGCCGACGTGCTGCCAGGCCCAGGGCAGGTCGATGGCTGTCCCCGAGCCTGGGCAGAACGTGAGGAGGCGGCCGCCCTCCCCGCTCCAGCACAGGCCGGGACTCACCTGACAGCGATGAGCGCACGGGCGGCCTTGCTGCGGATGCTGTCCTTGGAGCTGAGGAGCTTCTCCCTGAGGTAGGGCACGACGCGGCTGCTCAGGGCCTCGGTGGCGTCCTCCTGCAGGCAGGAGGCCAGCGTGTCCAGAATGAGCTCCTGGATGCTTTCCTCCTCCCGCGGCAGCTTCCACACCAGTGAGGGGATCAGGCCATTCTGGACAATGCCCCGGGCCCCTGCGGGACAGGAGCAGAAGCAGGAGCTGAGGGTGAGAGTCTCCCACCTCTCCACCACCCCACACCCATGTGGGCTGGCTGGACAGGGCTGGGGAGCATCCCGCGGGACCCACGGGTGGGCTTGGCAAGGCATCTTGCAAATGCTTCCCCCACACCTGCCACTGCCAGGCAGGAGGCTGTGCGTGGACATTCATGGCGGGAGCTGGGAGAGAGCCAAGAGGGACCCGTGTGGAGGCTCCGAAGGACCCTGAGAGGTGCCGCCAGCCTTTGGTTATCTGCAATTCAGAGGGCATTGGCCTGAGATGCAGGAGCCAACATCTACACGCCCCCCCCCCAGGAGAAACCCTACAGCTCACCCTCCCCTCCTCCCTGCCCCACCCTGCACCAGAGGGAAGCATGGGGGCAGGTGACCAGTCTACCCCCCCAACATCTCTAAGCTGCTGGAGACCCCAGCCAGGTCTGGCCAACCCTTGGGGGTGGAGAAGAAGATCCTGGAATTGAGTCAGGGCCAGAAGATGAAGAAGCTACACCAAAAAGAGCTTGTGCCCCCAAATGAAAGTGGCAGGACATCCAAAGGGTCTGGTCCAGGGGTCTTGAGGGAACTGGCTCCCACAGGAAGTTGCGGGGGGGACTCCAAATTGCACTGCAGGGGCACAAGGGACTGGAAGGAGCCTAACTAAGCACAATGAGAGGAGACTCCCCCAGGAGCAGGTTCTGCCTGGCTCCCTCCTGCTCCCCCATCCCTGTCCTGGGAAGGGAACTGCTCCCATGGGGCCCGTGAGGTGAGGCCCATGGGGTGGGAGAGGGGGGAGTGAGTGGGAGCCCCTGGTGAGGGCAGCTCTGCAGCCTCTCCCAGCCTCCCCAGCGGCCCCAGGCTGCCCACTGCAAAATCATCTAGAACCCCCCACTGGTGGGGTGGCCACCACAAACACCTCTCTCTTCCACCCTCCCCAGCTAAACCCTTTAATTTACTCTAGAGAGCCAAATAAACAGGTTAATTAGCCTAAAGGTCTCTGAGTGCCAATTAGCACCAGGGATTTCCCCTTTGAAGACATCGCCCCCGGCCATGCTCCCTTCCTCCCTGAAGCCTTCAAATGGCAGGTGCCTGGGGCGGCAGGGTGGGGAGTGAGGAAGTTAGAGAAGCTGGGGGAGGGGGTGTATAGTGGCCCCCAGTGCCCCTCATGGCCCCTGGTGCCCCTGGCCAGCCTCTCAGGGTGGAGCAGCTAGCTTTATGCCATCTGTTCTTGGGTCACTCACAACACAGCAAAATCAGCTTCCTGTTCCTTCAGGTGTGTTTACTGTCAGGCTTTTTAAGATTTTATACCCAAAAATTTCCCAGCTGTGTGACCTTGGGCAGTTACTTAACCTCTCTGAGCCTGGTTTGTTCGCCATTCAAATGGGCCTACCTGGCAAGGGGTTGTGAAGAATTAACAAGGTAAGTAGTGGAGGGGTGGGTTGACATGCTCTGTGTTCTTTGGATTTCTCCATCTGTGTAAGAGACTGTCACTGAGTGCCCCAACATCTGGGCCTAGTGCTGCCCAGACAATTGGTGGAAAATTCCACCAACACAGAGTCCCAGCTGCAAGCAAGAGCCTGCCAGGTTGGGGGGGGGGGGTGACATAAAGACAAAACTTGCACAGGCCCTGCCCTGCAGGAGCCCCTGCTGGTGGTGTCCCCAAGCTACCTCTCCTGGCAGCCCTGAGCCTTTCTCCTTGGCCCTCTCCTCCTGGCCTCCTGCTTAGACTCTGCCTTCCCCCAAGCACCCACCTGCCCTTCCCCAACGGACTTGCACCTGCCCCCAGCCACAAGTCCAACTCAGCCAGGACCCAGTCGGGCCCCTCCTCACTCACAGCAGGAAGATGACCATTGGAATTGGCCTTCCAAGATGGATTTTGCTGGCAGATGGAGAATAAGGCTGCAAGTCTGGGAGGACAACTGAGTAAGGCCTTGGGAGGGAGGGAGGGATATGTAAAGTCGTGAATCTGGAAATTGGGGCTGAATCTCATCTGCACTTCGGTCAATTGGGGCTTCCCAGGAAATCTGCAGGGATAGGCATTGCTGCCAGACCTACATGCTGGGGATAGGGAGGCTGCAGAGGAAGGGAACTATGGTCAGAAAGCCAGAAGGTTGGAGTTGATCACCGTCCCGGGGCCCAGAAAAGCGAACGCCATTGCTCAAGGTCCCTGGGCAGGTGGGTGCCAAGCTGGAACCCCTATTCCCTGGGTTTTGTTTCTTGGGCATTTCTCTTGGTCTTTGCTCCTAGAAAATGCTAGGCGCCAGGATCCGGGTCCGTTAAAAATAAAACGCATGCTGGGTGCCTCTCCGTTCGCTTTTGCTTCTTTCCAGCTAAAAGGAGAGTCGCGGGCCTGGCTATTTATAACTAACCCAGATCTGCAACTGCTTATTCAAGGTGGGGGCCTGGGGGTGTGCACAGACCCCAAGGAAACAAGCCGGCCTGGGTCATCAGCAAGCGCCCCCCAGACAAGCGAGACACACCCACCCTCACCCTCAAGAAGCAAGAGATGGTGGGGGAGAGTTGGCCAGGGACAGGGTGAGACATTCTAGGGGGTGGAGGGGAGGCCAGGAAAAGGGGAGAGCTGAGGACAAGGGCGGGAAGCACAGTTGTGCTTGGGGAAGGGTCTGGTGCAACTGGCAGGCAGGGTCCATGGCAGGATCACTGGGCGATGAGCCAGAGAGATCCACTGGGATTGAAGTGGTCATGGAGGCCTCCAGCATGGAGCCACCTGCCATGGAAGCCTAGTCATTGTTGTAGGTTGACCTGTGTCCCCCCGAAAAAATATGTTCAAGTCCTAATCCCAGGCACTTCAGAACATGGGGTTATTTGGAAATTGAGCATTGAAGATGGAATTAGGCAAGTTAAAATGAGGTCTTTCTGGAGTAGGGTGGGCCCTTCATCCAATAGGACTGGTGTCCTTATAAGAAGAGGAGAAAAGATACAGAGACACAGAGATAATACCATATGAAGAAGGAGACACGCAGGGAGAAGATGGCCATGTGAAGAATGAGGCAGAGGCTGCAGTGATGCATCTACAAGCCAGGAAAGCCAAGGAGCCCCGAGAAACCCCGAGGAATGCCAAGGAACATCAAGGAGCACCAAGGAATGCCCAGGAGTGCTAAGGAACACCAAGGAGCACCAAAGAATGTCAAGGAGCCCCAAGGAGCCCCAAGAAACCCCAAGGAACACCAAGGAACCCCAAGAAACACCTAGGAATGCCAAGGAATATCAAGGAGCATCAAGGAATGCCAAGGAGTGCCAAAGAATGTCAAGGAACCCCAAGGAATGCCAAAGAACCCTAAGAAACACCAAGGAATGCCAAGGAAGATAAAGGAGCGCCAAAGAACACCAAAGCACCAAGGAACTCCAAGGAATGCCTAGGAACTCCAAGGAGTGCTGAAGGAATGCCAAAGAACCCTAAGAAACACTGGGAAACACCAAGGAACATTAAGGAATGCCAAGGAGTGCCAAGGGGAGGGATTGACAGCACCTCGAGGGGCCTCTCCTGGCCAGCTGTCCCTGCTTGGGTGATGAGGTGCCAGTGGGAGTCACTTCTACTTGCTACCACAGAGCCCCTGTGGTTCTATCCCCACCCTGTCCTCCTGGCCAGAGAGCACTCAGGCCTGGGGCACTGGCCTCCAGGTCCTGGTCCCAGCCCACCCCCTCATGCCCCAGGGTCAGCATATCCCCATCCTGTGCCCAGGGCCCACCACTCCCCACCATGGTCCACCTGATCTGTTAGTCCTGTGTGGCTCTGGTGTCCTGAACTCCTGGCACGCTGACGCCCACCTGAGCCTGCCTTTGCTCTCTGACCTTGGTTTACCTGCCTGAATGGCTGGCCACTTGTTCCTCTCAAAATACCCTCTTCCTGTGCTTTGGGATGCCCCTGTTCCCAATTTTCCCACCACCTCTCCTACTGCTCCCATCCCTTCATCCAGTCCAGTGTCTCCTCACAGGGCCCCCTCGTCGGCCCCTCCATGCTCCCCCCATCTCTCCATGGCCACCCCCATAACCACCATGCCACCTCCTGACACAATGGTCTTGCCAGCAGCGATCCCACGACCGTAGCAGGTCCTATGCTGGCCTCGACCTCACGGACTTACATTATGGATTGAACTGTGACCTCCACAAAGACAAGTTCAAGTTCTCACCCTCGGTCCTGTGAAGGTGAACTCACTTGTAAGTAGGACCTTTGACTATTTTATTAGTTAAAAATGGAGCCAAACTGGATTAGGCTGGGCCCGAAAACAAGATGACTGGAGTCTTTATAAGCAGAGGATATTTGGATGCAGTAGTAGGAGATGCACGGGAAGAGAGACTGCCATGTGACAGAAGCAAAGGCTGAGTCATGGGTTGCCAGCAGGCTACTGCCAGAACACTACGGAATTAGGAGACACCTTGATTTTGGACTTCCAGCCTCCAAAACAATAAAGTCCTGTTGTTTAAGACACCCAGTCTATGGTATTTGTTATAGCAGCCCTGGCAAACGAAGACTTCTCTTCTCTTTCATATTTCCTCTGGGATAATTAATTTATTATTATTATTATTAAATTACATGAGTCAAGACAACTCACAATGCTTAGGGGAGGACACCCTCTGTAAACATGAAACCTACACCTGCCATGCTCCTTCTCACATTGAAAACACTCATCTTAAAATTCTCCTGTGGGTCTTAGGCCGACATCCCCAATCCTGCCCAAGGACCCCCAGCTGGCATGACCGTTTCCGGCTCCCCTCCAGCCTCAGGCCTTGGCATCCTCACACACTCACTGGCTCTAGATGCTGGATCTTCTCTGGGTCCCTCAGATCCCTCACACAGCTTTCTCTGCATGATTTTCTCCCGCCAGTAAGTCACCACCTGTGCTCTTCCTGCAGCCCCAGGAAGCTGTCCTGGGCCTGGGGCTCCCCAGAGCCTCACACCTGGACTGCTGTCAGGGTCATTCGGGTTTGCCCCTGCAAACAACTCAACTCTGACCCAATTCTGCAGCAGAAACTGCCTTCGCCCATCTCCAAATTCCTTTCTTTGGTGCATGTGTCCATGTGCATCTTCTATGTTTCTTTTTTTTTTGAGGTACCAGGAGCCGGGGATTGAACCCGGGACCTTGTATGTGGGAAGCCGGTGCTCAACCACTGAGCCACATTGGCTCCCCTGAGTTGTTTTCATTTGTGTTGCTTGTTGTTTGTTTTTGTTTTTGTTTTGTTTTGTTTTGTTTAAAGATTTTTATTTATTTATTCATTTATCCCCCCCTTGCTGCTTGTGCTCGCTGTGTCAGCTAACCACGCCGTGCGGGCGGGCTTGCCTTCACCAGGAGGCCCCGGGAACCGAACCCGGGGCCTCCCATATGGTAAACGGGAGCCCCACTGATTGAGCCACAGCTGCTTCCCTGTTTTTGTTTTTTTTAGGAGGCACCAGGAACAGAGCTCAGGACCTCCCATGTGGGAGGCAACCACTCAACCGCTTGAGCCATATCTGCTTCCCTGTGTATATTAATCCTCAGAATCACCCTCTAAGGATAATCTATAAGTGTCTGCTTTTGACAGAAGAGGAAAACAGAGCTCAGCCTGGTTTAGAAATAGCTCATCTGAGGGGGTACCAGTGGTGGCAATGAAGTAGGATTTGCCCTTCACCCCGACCCCCTCTTGCCTCTGGTACACCCCACAGCCCGTGCCTGTCATCTGCTTCACGCTTTCCTCCTGGACAGAGCTCCAGCCTGCTGGTGTGGAGGGCACGCACACAGGAAGCCCTCAATCGCTGGCCGAATTCCTCTGTCTTCATTGGCCACTCCCTGCGATGCCCGTAACTAACTTGTGCCCTGCCCCTTACAGTCTAGGCAGTGCCTTCACAGGTGGGCAGCGCCCCTGGGGCATGTGAGGCAATCGGCTCCACTTTCCCAGCAATCCCCAGAATGAAGTTAGGCTGCCAGAGCAGCCGGCGGGCAGAGCCAGACCCACACCCCAGCCTCCTGACCACTGGCCTGGGCTCGGGCAGTCAGTGTACTTGACCCCTGTGGACTGCCTGTTTCAAGGCTTCTGCTCCACGACTGCGTGACCCGTGCAACTTGACCATGAAGGTGTAAAGTGGTAACAAAGGTGTTAGCTGGGGTGCAATGGCAGTTCACTGGGGACGCTCCAAGATGCACAAAGCTTCGGGAAAACAGGAGCCAAAGGTCAGAGGTGCCACTGATATCATCTTGGTCCTCTGGTCCTCCTTCGCTGCCTCTCTGGCCTGAGTCCCTTAGGTGGAAAAGGGAGGGGTCCCTGGCTTGAGACCTACAGATGGACTCCCGAATCCCCGAAAACCCTGATTTTGAAAGCAGAATTCAGCATCCTGTTGAGGGTCCCAGGTCTCTCCTGAGCTTCCCAAAGGCACCACTGACCTTAACTGGGCTGGCTCCCTGCTCCTCCTCTGGGCTGGGGGGCAGCTCCTCGGCCTTTCTCCCTCCTGGGCGGTTCCTCCCCTTCTAAGGCAACCTTTCCGTGGGACCTGGGACCCCAGGGACCCCTGGAGGGGCGCTGGGGGTGCTGAAGTGGTGTGTGGAGCAGAGGTGAACGATGTCTCCTCCCATCGCTGCATAAACCTCACCAGTGTTCAATCTTTAGGGTTTGCGAAGCCCCTTCACACATTCTACGGACTGTCGCAGCCCCACTCCGCAGAGAAAGAGGCTGGCAGAAGTCAGTGTGTTGCCCAAGGTCGCAGAGTTCAGAAGGGGCCCAGCTGGATTCGAACCCGAGCCCCGAGGAGGCGATCAGGCGCGGGAAGCGCAGCGGAGGGGGCCGGGGCGTCACAGCGCTCTTGGGCTCGGTTCCCGCGATCGGTTCCAGGGCCTCGGC
>JAKSZT010054557.1:18782-29982 GCA_026826555.1 Tolypeutes matacus
CGCCTGGTGGCAACAACAGTTTACTGATCATGGAAAGTTCAACATCTGCTTAGCCTGGAATTCCAGATCTCTGGAGGGGTGATGGGAGGAAAGAGTAATAATTCAAATATAAATCCCACAGCTGTGGCTTCTACAAACCAACACCCAGGAGCTGCTCGTACAGAGCTGCTACAGCCCACCTACGCGCACTGCAAGGACGGCAAGTTTCTTTAACCACCAGCAGGCTGCATGTCCCTGAGAGGCTATGTCCTCTTGGAAGAGCTCAGGATCTCAGCCTGTGTGGGAGGGGCTCCCCTCCTACGTGCCAAGTTGAGGGAGGCTGGGCAATGAAGGGAACTAAGCACTTAGGAACCTTCTTAGGGTCCTCTTTTACCCTTTTCACGAGTAGGCAAACTTTCATAGTAAAAGTTTTCTATTCCAGTTACTGCTATGGTTTGTCTCTTGACATAACGTGGGATCCAAAGATGACCTGGAAACAGAGGCCATCTCCAAACTGTTGCTGTCATTGGCCTGAAACCCAAACCAACAAAAAAATCCCCATCTTCCAATCCCCATCTTCCAAAGAGGGCAATAAAAAATGGGAGGTACCATCAGGGAATTAGTTTGGGGGTGGACAGATACACGTCACTCACCTATGGTACTGGCCGGCAAGAAAGCATTAAGAACCCTGGAGGGAGGAAGTGGATGTGGCTCGACCAGTTGGGTACACACCTACCACATGGAAGGTCCTGGGTTCAGGTCTGGTGCCTCCTAAAGAAGATAAGCAGATGCCACACCCGCCGCAAATAGACACCTAAACGAGCAGATGCCACAAGCCAGCAGGTGCCGCAGCTCGCAGGGAGCAGATGTGGCTCAGGCCGTTGGGCACTTGCCTCCTATGTGGGAGGTCCTGGGATTCAGTTCCCGGTGCCTCCTGGAGAAGGTGAGCAAACAATGAGCAGACAGAGGAGAGAACCATCTGGGGGAGGGGGGTATAAATAAAAAATAAAAGTAAATAAATCTTTAAAAAAAAAAAAAAAAAAAAAAAAACCTGGAGGAAGAGAAAAGGAAAAGATGATTGTTTCAAAAATAAATCCCCTGGTACAGGTAGAAATCAATTACTGCTAGCTAATGGGAGAATTCCTCAGCTGAGGGTAGCCACAAGCAGATAAAGCTGATGATTTGGGAGGTATATTTTCATTAAAGAATATTTGAGAAAACTGCATTCTTGTGGAAGAAGAGCCAATAATTTTGTGCCTGGCTCTCTCAAAGCTTTCAGGATCACCTCCCCCTCTACTCCATCATGTGTCCTCCAGAGGTTTTAATGGATGACACCTCTGGGCATTGAGTCCTGCAGAATTCAAAGGAACTGCAGAAGGTGAATGGTGTAAATGAATAATTCCACTGCTGGTCAGTCCAATGCATGTTGGGGTTAATTTGAATGGAGAAAGATTTCAGCTAGTAAGAGCACAGGCCACTTTCACTGGGATGGCCGTTGGAGGGAGGGAGCAGAGAAGCTTCGAATGGGTTCCAACTTATGATTGCTCCTCTCTCCAAGGAGCAATGTGGAGTGCAAGGACTATTGGATTAGTGAGATTTCATCCCAGGATAACTATATTAAAGTAGTTTGTCAGGCAGTGTATAAGCGACATTAAGAATTTCTGGTGGACCCAGACGTTGTGGCAGCTTGGGACCAAGTAAAAACACTTTGCAGATGCCTTAGGCCTGGCTCTATATAAAGTGGTGGACCATTCACTGTGCCCAGGGGCTTAGATGGGCTGCCCTGCATGTCTGAAAGGAGGGGACAGATTTTCATTTTGCCTTTGCTTCTCCCAGTGGCTTTGGATGGTGAGAGTGAAGCTGGACTCTTAGCGATATATATCTTCAAGCATATCGTATTTCACTGAAAGAGGAAACACCATTGTGTTATCTTTTCACAGCCTCTAATGATGTCTTGGAGTGGAAGGCTTGTGACTTCAAGAACAACCTTTACCAAGGATGGGCAAATCCTCAAGGTCCCCAGTGGCATGTTCTTAAAAAAAAAAAAAAAGACTATTCCTCAAAGAGTCTGAAGACTTTGCCTATGGGGAACCGCAGGGAACATGAGAAGGCAGTGGAAGTTTAGCCTATGATATTTGAAATCCAACATTCCAGAGCAAAGTATTGCCAAAGAGATTGATTTTTTTTCCCCCTAAATTACCCTTTGCGGGTATTATAAGGAACTACAGTCCTTGGATTGATCATACAACTAAGCTAAATGGACCACAGAATACAGGAGTACGGGATCACAGGCTTCTAACTGGCCACAAGGACAAAAGACCTCTTTGCCCTTGAGGTCATAAATTCAGACAAACTTGGCCTGATATCAGTTGATGGTTGGGCTGGTGGGGCATCTGGAACTGAACCAGTCCCAATGGATTGCTGGAAGGACATTGTCTGGTAAGAATACCTGAATCCAGATTGTTAAGGTGATCCCCCACTGCTCATTGGGATGGAGAAAAAAGGATCCAGGACCATAGGAAGCCCAACAAAGGAGGGACACAGACAAGACTTCAAACCAGCCTCTCCACTTGGTCTTCACACCGCTAGCACAAAAGACTGGGAAGAGGACTGTATGATGATGCCCCTGGTCTATCATTATTACCACCAAAAGCTACTGAGATAGGCGCACAGTCCAAAAGCATAATGATAGCTCTGGAAACTGACCTTGGATAGTGACCAGGGAGGAACCTTGAACTTGGAGCCACACATGCTGGCCACCATCACCATGGAAATGGCAGCCAGCAGCCTGTGGACATGGATAGAGGTTAATTACTCTGCCCCCTCGGCTATCAAGTGCCAAGACTGGTTCTTTGTAAAATAATCCACTCACTGGGTCAAAATCACCCCATCAAAAAAATGGAAGATGGTCAAACTACTAAAAAACACCAGGCTGAGATATTTTGTCACTAGAGGGCGCCAGAGACCGCTAAAGCTAACTCAGGCTCAAGAATTTCTACACCGAATTGTCCAGTAGATGGTGCGAGTGCTGGAAAAGAGCAAGCGCTTAAAAATAGTTTATATTACCAATCTCCCGGCATCGTCTGGTGATGTGTACAAAATGAACACAATCCTAAAGGAGGACTGCCTAATTACTTGCCTGCATTAGGGTCCAGCTTGGTTAAGCGTGCTTTTCATCCAAAAGGGGCTAAGAAAATTCAAAGTATTTTCTATCTATCTATCTATCTATCTATCTATCTATCTATATATATATATATATATTTTTTTTTTTTTTAAGGTAGGAGGTTTACTTCACTAAGACCTCTATCCTCAGGTCTTCCTGCAGTGGTCATCGGTTTAAGCACCCACCTGGGAACCCATGCCTGGAGTTTCAAAAGCCAGTTTGGTACAAGGGCAAGGAGTGCCACTTCAAAATATGAGGAGCTCTGTTTTGCCCAGCAAAACTGGTGAAAATTATTTTTTTTTAACATCCATATAAAGTCTCTAGAAGGGCATACACAAATTGAGAAATATTTACTCAAAAAAATCGACTAAAATGGGGCTGTATAACACAGGGAAGCCAGTGGTGGAAGATGGACTGTGTGGTTAACAGAATAAATATGAGCACACTCTCTAGTGAATTACAACAAATGTGTAATACTAATACAGGGTGTTAATATTCTTGTGGGTTGGGAGGAAAATACACCAAAATGTAAGATATGGGATATAATTAGTAGTAATGTTTTTCTGTTGTTGATTTTTCCTCAACCCCCACCCCCACTTGCTGTCCATGTGCATTCACTGGGTGATCTTCTGTGTCTGTTTCTTGCCTTCTCTTCTCATTTTTCTCCTCCAGGCTTCACCAGGATTTGATCCTAGGGACCTCTGATGTGGGAGAGAGGCACCTTGTCACTTGTGCCACCTCAGTTCCTGGTTTCTGGTGCATCTCACCTTGACTCTCCCCTGCGTCTCTCTTTTGTTGCGTCATCACCTTACTGCGTGGTTTGCAGCGCAGGCCCAGCTCGCCTGCTCACCTTTTACCAGGAGGCCCCGCGGATCGATCCCAGGACCTCCCATATGGTAGATGGAAGCCCAATCACTTGAGCCACATCTGCTTCCCAGGAATAATGTTTTGATGATGCTTTTTCATAGTTTGTAACAAAAGTTTCACAACAAGGCAAGGTATTGGTGGTGGGGTGACGTATGTGAACCCTATATGATGATATGCATGTTTGTTTTATAAGTTCACAACTTTTAGTATACACTTATTGTTTATGTATGTTCATGTACGGATGATATACTTCAATAAAATTTTATTTTTAAAAATCAACTAAAACATGAGAAGAACAGTGAGAGTCTGTGGGATTTGAGCCATGACCATCTCCCTCCCTTCCTCCTCCCAGTTCAGTGGGATGGAAATTCCAATCCAAGTGGCTTAAGCTCCCTTTATACCCAGCTCCAAAATGAAGGATATGGTATCTTATTGGGAAATTTTAAAACTATAACAAATGTAAAGTACAATGTAAGAACAACATCACAAAGGCTAGGATATGAAGTGAAATATCACTTTATGGTAGACTGAGTTAAGTTAAAAATGTATGCTATAAACTCTAACCGCTGAAATAACAAAACAAAGTGTTATAACTAGGAAGCCAACCAAGGAGATAAAATGAAATCACACACACACACACACACACACCAATTAATCCAAAAGAAGGAAGAAAAAGGGAAAACAGAACAGATGGGACAAACAGAAAACAAATTGTATGATGGTAGATTTAAATACAACCATATCAATGCTAGCATTAAATTTAAATTATTAAACATTCCAATAAAAAGGGAGAGATTATCTATTGGATTTATGCTGCCTACAAAAACCTACTTTAAACACAAAGACATAAATCAATTAAAAGTAAAATGAGAAAGATACACCATGCTAACACCAATCAAAAGAAATCTGAAATGGTTATAATAATATAAAAATAGATTTCAGAGCTATCTCTATATTACTAGAGATAAAGGGTCATTTTATAAAAAGAAAGGTTTCAATTCATCAAAAGGCCATAAATGTTTATGCATTGGATATGGTAGAGCTGTTTGGTGTGTAAAAACATTAAAAATAATAAAGTGAACAATATTAAAAGGAATTTTCAACATGTAAATTGTGAATTTGATTATTTTTAAAAGTTTGCTTCCTGAAATCAGAATCAAACATTCAACAAAAAAATTGCAATGACTCTTGGACCAAAAAGAAAACCATTTTTTGATGAAGAGATGATAAAAGGAATAATTTCAATTATGGAAATGGTGTTAGAAAATTGTGAGGAAAATGTTTAAAAGATTTCAGTTAAGCTTCAAACACATGACCATAAAACTCAAGGCCTTTCTAACAACACCAAAAATCAATGGATCCAAAATTTGAAAAATTGCATGTACTTTTCTTTAGCTTTAATTGAGTTGTGCAGTATAAAAGATACTGCTCAATTAATATTTTGAATACTTTTTGTCTCCAAGGACATCCAAATTGATAAAGAATCGATAAAAAAAATCAAACTTAGAGCACCTATATTTTAATCTTTTACATTTATCAAAGAATTTCAGCTAAATATGAATAAACTTAGTTTTTATCATGATGGGCTGTGATCTAGCCATATCAGATCAATAATCTGGAAATAATGGTATTTTTAAAACAAGAGACTGATATTTCTTTTATTGCTTCATTCCATTCTGTGACACATATTGAAAACATTTGTGCTCAGATTTATACAGCAGACTCTGAAATGCATCAAGGATGGATACAATTATTAAAATCATTCAGTATATATGTATAAATGCTATAGATCATCAACCAGTTTATAGAACTGTTGAAAGAAATAGAAGGCAATGAATTTCACTAACTCATGCTCTTAGCCAGTGCCTCTTGGTTGAGTCCTGGAAGTTTCACAAAGAATTACTATACTCTTAACTGCAACTCACGATTTTTTTAAACAAAAGGACTGCTTTCCAAATATTCAATAATCAGAGATTTAAAAAAATGGCACTCTATTTATAATTAAATGAACCAAATTTGAAGAGTCAAAGTAAGGAAAAGCTTATTTGTGACTTAGCTAGTCAAGTATGAAAATTTTATATTGAAATTGAAACTTTTCACAATACAAATCAATAATAATGATTTTACACATTCTTCTAACATAATATGCCAACAATTTTCATTGTAACTATGCTATGTAAATCGGCTGCAAACAAGAAAAATTTGAAGAATGCTTGTGATGTTTATCAATTTAAAAATGCTTTTCAAATTATGTCATGCCTCTTTGAATTTGATGTCAATAATATTGAATTGACAACAAGAATTAGTGAATTTATTTAACTTGGACAGCCATAATTTTGAAACTCATATGCTTTTGCTTCAAAGTAAAATCAATTTTTCCCAAAGGGATGAACCAGTTTTGTCAACTTGTAAAAGTAAAATGAATTTCTGGTATTCAACTCAGTTGCTGGGAAGTTTTGAAGTATGTCTAGAACAATTTGGTAAGCAAATCTACTTTTTCAACTGTAAATTTTATGAAATCTAAATATAGATCACGTATTTCTAAGACAAAAATTCAGTGTGAATTGAGATTTGCTTTCAATGTAAAACATACATCAGAAAGGCTTAAATTGTCTTCCATATCACTAATTCTTTCCTCTGCCTGTTCAATTCTACAGTGTGAACTGTGGTCTATGGTTGGTGGCAAGGCTCCAGGATGTGTAAGTTCATTGAGGTTGGTGGGCCACACGGTGGGAGATGTTTGTGTGGGATGTGGTGGGAGGTGTGGGAGGTGGGCAACATGGGAATCCCAGTGGGTTCCGTGTAATATTTTAGGTAATCTAAGCACCTCTTAAAATATATGTATATATATATATATATATAACATTTTTGTAAGCAAATACACATATATGCATATATATTTATATATCATTTTACAAATGTTTGTATGTATTGTGAGAATTTTGATTTTTACCCATAATAAAAAAAAAAAAAAAAAAAGGCTTAAATTGAAAAACTATATATCTCAATAACAATTATTTCCATTGATGACATGTTGAAATGATATTTTGGATATATGGAGTTAACTCTGCTATTTACATTAATTAAATAAAATGGTATTAAAATTAATTCAAACGCTATTTAAAAGTTATTTCCATGTTTCTTTTATTTCATTAACGTGTCCAACAAATAGCGCTGTGCCAGGACTGACACACAAGAATTGCTTTTTATCTTATGGATAAATGGATCCGTTCCCAGGAAAGCACGTCCTTGTAGCTAAGCCCTGGCCTGGCGCGAAACAGACAGCATGGGATACCCGGAAAGCCCAGGATGCTCAGCGGCTCCACCCAGGATACCCCGCGGTCGCCGCCCAGGATGCACCACGGCCCCCGCCCAAGATACACTGCGGCGGCAGGCAGGAGCCTGTCGGCACTACTCCTTCAGGTTTCCCGGCTCGCGCTGAGTAGAGTCGAAGCCGTTGCGGCCCCCAGGGCAGCCGGGGCAGTCTGCGCCGCCCACCCAGCCAGGAAACTCCTCCATGGACTTCCCCTGGTACCTCGAGAGCTTGAACTGGACTGCCAAGGGGAGCATCAGAAGCTACAGCAGCTCCCTGGACAGCCTAGTGATGACTTCGTACTTCCTGTTGCTCCTGGGCATAGGGCTGTGGGTATGTTGGGGAGCAGAGGGGAGGGCGGGGCCTGGAACACCGAGCTGGGTTTCAACCTTTCCTGTCACCTCGGCCCCTCCTTTCGTCTCGTCCCATCCCTGCCTTCAGCCTCTCCTTGATGGGGTCCCAAGGATAAATGCACTCCCTCAGCAACGAAGCCATTTTTGACCATCCCCGTCTGCCCACCCACCCCCCAAAAAAGAAACAGGTCACCTAATGCCCACTGCCTGAAGCCTAAGAGGTATTTACTGAGTCATTGTGATAAACGTGGTGAAGAGGATAATAATGACAATTAGAAATTATTAAGCACTTAAGTGTCAGCAGTGTAACTGAGTGCTTTCCATGTGTCATCGCACCCTCACAACCACGTTGGGAATAACATACTATTATTTACCCCCATTTCACAGATGAGGAAACCCAGGCCCAAAGGGATTAAGTAACTCCTAGGAAATGAGGGAGTTTGGATTCGGACCTTTAGCTGTCTGATATGATTCATGAGCTCAGCCACTCTGCCTTGCTAGTGAGACCTCAAAGGCCACCCATGTCTTAAGGCTCTAAGTGAGCTCTTTAAATTTGAATTAAGAGCTTATGTTTTTTCTTCTGGTTCAAAGTTCTCTTAATAAGGTGAAGAACGTGTCACCTTTACTGCTGTCTGCCTGCTAGAGTTTAGTATGTAAGTACTCAAAAAGGTGTCCCTGGGCAGATGTCCCCTGCCCAGGAAGATCCTGCCCAGGTTCAAGTGAAAAGTCATGTGGGTATGAAACCTTCAGCTAGTGTCAAGGTATTTCCCACCCCCCCACCCCCACCCCCCCACCCCCGCTAAGCTGTTAACCATCAGAAGCCTCTCTTTGCCAGGCCTGATTCACCAACTAACTGGTAACAATGCCACAACCTGCTAACCAGTGGGAGATTTTTCATTCCAGTGGCCCCCAACCAGCTGAAGCTTTCATCCCCACATGTCTTTTACTTTGGGCACTTCACCAGGCCATGGGCAGGATCTTAATGTGCAGAATCTGGCCCTTCCAAGTACCATCACTGATACTCTTTTGGAGGCTTACAATGTGTCATTATACTGTTGGTGGGAGGAGGAATGATGGAGACATTACTATTAAGATATTGTCCCAGAAGAGAAAACATAGGCCCTTATTCCAGATTTAAAAGGGAAATCTAAGGCATTTATCCAGAACATCCAAACAAATGATTATTTCTTTAAAGTGGCCTCAATTATGAGAAACACCCTTCTATGTGGCCTAGGCAGGGGTTCTTGAATAGTGGGTACCTATTTTGGGGCCATTCTCCTAATAGTGCTTATTGAATTTGGCAACTCCCACAAAGCTTTCTCCTGAGCTCATTTGGGACCTAAATCTTGCTGAGATCACAGAACTAGTAGCCATCTGGACACTTCAAAAAGAAACCTTCTGTTCGTCAGGGAGCCATAAAACATGCACAGGTATCTAGAATACGTTGAGTGTTTCCTTCTTTATATTATTTCTTTCCTTTGGATCTTTTTTTTTTTCAATATATTGTTTTTGTTTTTTCTTTTTATGTTTTAACGTCTTTATTGAGGTATAACTGACACACACACACACAGATTTAAAGGGTGAAATTTGGTGAGTTTGGCATATGAAACCATCACCAAAATCAAGATAATGAACATGTATGTCCATCACCCTCAAAAGTTTCCTCATGTCCCTTTATAAACTCCCACCCCCATTCCCCCAGGCAACCACCAACCTGGTTTTTGTCACATAAATTAATCTTTTAGAATCCTAACTAATATAGAATCCAGTACCCAGGAGAGGGTGCTGTCGAACCAAACCAGGGGTCTGTGGCATTGGCTTCACAGTTAGGCAGCAGGTACAGAGGACATGGTGGGCCGGCTGGAAGGCTGATGTCCCTTGTAATACTGCAGTGAAATAGTAAAACTGCCACTGCAGTATCTTGGATTCCTTATCTTTGATATTCCTCATTCCATTTAGGAATCATTTAGTATGCACTTTCTTTTTGTCTTCTTTTACTCAAGCATAATTATTTTGAGATTCATCTCTGTTGTTATGTGTGTCAATACCTTATTCCTTTTTATTGCTAAGTAGTATTCCATTGTATGGATATATGACAATTCGATTATCCATTTACCTGTTGAGGGACTGTTGCTTTGTTTCCAGTTTGGGGGCTACTACAAGTAAAGCTGCTTTGAACCTTCGTATACAAGTCTGTGTATGGACATGTGTTTTCATTTCTCTTAAGAAAATGCTTAGGAGTGGAATGGCTGGATCCTATGGTATTCATATGTTTAATATACTAAGAAAATGGAAGAAAAAAAACTTTTCAAAAGTGATTATACCTTTTTATATTCTCCCAACAGTGTATGAGGCATATTTTGTTTTTAATCGCAAAAGTATTACATGCTCATTGTAAGAAATGAAAAGATGCAAAAATATTTAAAGAATAAGTTAATAGTCTTTGGCCAACCATTCCCATCTCTGTGAGGTAACCCAGGGCCATGTATCCTTCCTCCCCATTATAAGTGCTTATGCAAGTATACATACACTTTCGTAGAGTTTTTGCATTTTGGTTTTACAAAAATGGGGTCATATCATACACATTACTCTACAGTTTGTTTTTTTCCACTTTCTATATTATGGAGAGTCCTCCAGGTCAGTAGATACAGCTCTAGATACAGGCATTTTTATTACCTGCGTAATAGTCTTACAAACAAGTGTACTACTCAGCACTTCCCTACTAATTGACTCTTAGGTTGTTGTCATGTTTGTTTGGATTTTCTATGTGTTGGTGCTTTTAATTTTGATAGCATGAATTCCCCAAAATTGGAATTGTAGGATCAACAGGGTAGGTTTAAATTTTGATAGATATTTCTAAATGGCAATCCCCAAAGCCTTTTGAGACTCTTTTTTTTTTTTTTTAATTTATTTATTTTTTATTGTGGGTAAAAATCAAAATTTTCACAATACATACCGATATATATAAAATGATATATAAATACATATGCATATATGTGCATTTGCTTACGAAAATGTTATTTTTGTGTGTGTGTGTGTGTGTATATATATATATATTTTAAGAGGTGCTTAGATTACCTAAAATATTACATGGAACCTACCAGGATTCCCATGTTCCCCACCTCCCACACCTCCCACCACATCCCACACAAACATCTCCCACAAGTGTGGCCCATCACCCTCAATGGACTTACACATCCTGGGGCCTTGCCATCAACCATAGACCACAGTTCACATCATAGACCACACTCTCTCCCACACAGTTCTGAATGGTGTGTGCTGATTTAAAATGGCCTACATCCATTGCCACAACGGTACTCAGGACAACCTCCAACTCCCAAAGAAGCCCCTGTATTTCAACTGCTCATGCCCTCCCTACCCCAAAAGTGTCAAGTGGCCACTGGCTCCACCTCATTGTTATAATTTCTTGCATTGCTAGAATCACCATATGTGAACAAGAGAATACCATCAAGTCCATTCTAGTCCATAGTTCTTACCCCAATCCTGAGGGGACTGGGATGGTGA
>JAKSZT010054557.1:30382-78635 GCA_026826555.1 Tolypeutes matacus
TCTAGTCCATAGTTCTTACCCCAATCCTGAGGGGACTGGGATGGTGATGTCCACTCCAACTCCAAGTGAGAGAGGGCTTATATCCCATGGATATGGTGGGTGGGATGATCCTGCCTGCAGATGTAGGCTCTCTCCATTCCCTGGGATGGCCATTGCCCATCGTTGTCTCCTCACCAGGTGACTTGGATGAGTCCATTGAGCTGTAGGGTAGGAGTTGCAGCTCCACCGAGATTTCATGCACACCTGGCACATAGGTAGGCGGGAGGCTCCAGTCTCTGGAAGTATACCTAAAAACTCCAGCATCACATATAGGTTTGAATAGAAGGGACTGATGAACCATGTGCAGGGAGGACTTATTTGAGTCCAATTCTGTCACTCTCAGGAGCATAGATTCCAAAATAGAGCCCACTGATAAGGTGTCTTTTGAGATTCTTAAGCCATGTATGTGTGGGCTCTTCCTCCCAAGCCCTCACCAGCCTTGAACCTTACTGCTTGTTTAATTTTTTTCCCCCATCTGACGGGTGAGTTGTAGCTTTAATTTGCACTTCCAGACTCCTAGTGAGGCTGAGCGTCTGTTCCTGTGTTTATTTTCTTTTGAGTTTCTTCTTCTGTGAATAGCCAGTTTTTTTTTCCCATTTTGAAATTGGGTTGTTTGACTTTGCTTTTATCAGTATGTTTTGATAGCAATATGACTTTGCTAATAGGTTTTTCCCTATCATTTGATTTCTCATCCTCAGCACTACTGACACTTGGGGCCAAATAATTCTTTATTGAAGGGATCTGTCCTGTGCATTATAGGGTGTTTCGAGGCATCCCTGTCTTCTATACAGTTGTGACCACCAAAACTGTTTCTCAAAATTGATATGTGTCCCCTAGGTGAAGGAGGATGGGATCACCCCTGGTTGAAATCCCGTGGTTTAGACTCTGTTAATGGCATGTGAAGTTTTGTTCACTTTGCAAAAAGTCAGCTCTCTTTTCCTTTATATCTTACAGATTTTCTGGCTTGCTTAGAAAAGTTTTACCCATCCCAAGGTGTACAAATGATCTAAATTTTCTTCTACTATTTCTTGTGGTTTTTTTTTTTTAACATTTCAAGTAACATCTGGAAATTTTGTATGTGATGTAATGGAGGAGCCTAGCTTTATGTTCTTACAGTTATTAAGTAAACCACCCTTTTCCCACTGAATTGAAATGCCCACATTTGCACAGTTGGGTCTTCTTTCTGAAGGCATTCATATATTTCTGCCCACTGAAACCCCTTAGGGAACTGGGAAATCTTAGTCTTTGTTACTGGTGCCTTGGCCCTTACAAGTTTTTTTTTGTTTGTTTTTTGTTTTTTGCGGGGGGTTGAGGGGAGGTATATACTTTGTTTTCTCTTTTATCAATCTCAGCCCTGAGATCCCTGAAAAAGTGCTGGATGACCTTCAGGCCCCACCAACCCACCTGCCGTGATGGTTATATTATTTCAGAAAGCGAGCAGGAAGGAAGTCTTAAGCCTACATGGGCTTAAGCCACCAACTTCCAGATTCTCCTCTCCTTCCTGCGTTTGGTCCTTTCTTTAATGAAAAGAGAGGGTGATTTTATTTATCTTAGAACATTTCATAAATTCCTCTTTAAAATTCAAATGAACCTCTACCTACATACTGCTGATTCCTTCCTCAGAAAAGGTCAGCTGTGAACATAGGGACCCTAAATAAATATTTACTATAGGGATAGAGGAACATAGCTTAATGTATCTGAATTTAGAGAGTTACTTCTTTGGTTTCAGGCTTTATGATGTGAAGAGACCCCTGTTAAAAAGCAGATACCTTAAATGGCGGTACTAATTTAACTCTTGCTGTGAAAAAACATTTCTATTAACCAGGCTAATCCTAAAAATCCCAGGAAATCCCCCTGTATTGTCTTTTTTATTATTAAAGTAGTTTTAAGTTTACAGAAAAATCATCAAGAAAATACGGAGTTCCCATATTCCTCCCAAACACACACACACACACACACACACACACAGTTTTCCCTAATTTTCATTAGTATGGTACCTTTGTTACAATTGATGAAACAATATTATTAAAATTATATTGTTAACTCTAGTCCATAGTTTGCATTAGAGTTCCCTGTGTTTTATAGTCCTATGACTTTTTCTAATTTTCATTCTACTAACATATATACAACCTGAAATTTTCCCTTTTGCCACATCTAAATATATAATTCACTGGTGTAAATTACATTCACAATGTTTTGCTACCATCATCACCCTCCATTACCAAAACTTTTCTATCACCCCAAAGAAACTCTGATTCAATTTAGCATTAACTCCCCATACCCTACCTCAACCTCAGCGCCTGAAAGAATACTATATTCTAGTATCTAACTCTATGAATTTGCTTATTCTAATTGTTTCATATCAGTAAGATCATACAATATTTGTCATTTTGTCTGTGGCTTATTTCACTCAACATGATGTCTTCAAGGTTCATCCATGCTGTCGCATGTATCAGATCTTCATTCCTTTTCACAGCTGAATAATTTTCAGTTTGTGTGTGTGTTAAACATTTTGTTCATCTGTTGATGGCCCCCACCTTTTGTCAATTGTGAATAATGCTGCTGTGAACACAGGTGTGCCAATAACTGTTCGAGTCCCTGCTTTCAATTCCTTTGGGTATATACCTAGAAGTGGGATTGCCAGATTATATGGTAGCTTTATATTTAGCTTTCTGAGGAAGCACCAAACTGTCTTCCACAATGGCTGTACCTTTTACATTGCCACTGCAATGATTGAGTGTTCCCATTTCTCTACATCCTCTCCAACACATGTTGTTTTCCATTTTTGTAATGGCCGCCATTCTAATGGATGTGAAATGGTATCTCATTGTGGTTTTGATTTGCATTTCCCTGATGGCTCATGATGTTGAGCATATTTTCATGTGGTTTCTTGTCATTTGTATATCTTCTTTGGAGAGATAACTATTCAAGCCTTTTGCTCATTCTTTTAAATTGGGTTTTTTTTTTCTTTTTTGTTAAGTTGAAGGATTTCTTCATATAGTCTGGATATTAAACCTTTATCAGATATATGGTTTCCAAATACTTTCTCCCATTGTGTATGTTGTTATTTTACTTTCATGATAAAGTCCTTTGAGGCACACGTTTTTAATTTTGATGAGGTCCCATTTATCTGTTTTTTCTTTGTTGCTTGTGCTTTGGGTGTAAAGACTAAGAAACCATTGCTTAACATAAGGTACTGAAGATGCTTCCCTACATTTTCTTCCAGGAGTTTGATAGTTCTGGCTCTTATATTTAAGGTCTTTGATCCATTTTGAGTTGATTTTTGCTTAAGGTGTGAGGTAGGGATTCTCCTTTCTTTTACAAATGGAAATCCAGTTTTCCCAGCACCATTTGTTGAAGAGACTCTTCTTTCCCAATTGAGTGGTTTTTGCCGCCTTGTAAAAAAAGTAGTTGGCCATAAATGTGAGGGTTAATTTCTGAGCTCTCAATTTGATTCCATGGGTCTATCTGTCTGTCCTTGTGCTAGTACATGCTGTTTGTTTGTTTGTTTGTTTGTTTGTTTGTTTTAGGAGGTATCAAGGATTGAACCCCAGACCTCGTACATGGGATACATGCACTCAACCACTTGAGCTACATCTGCTCCCCACCATGCTGTTTTTATTTTATTTGGTGGTGGGGGGGTAAAGATTTATTTATTTATTTATCCCCCCCGCCATTGTTTTGTGCTCACTATCTGCTCTCTATGTGTTCTTCTGTGTCTGCTTGTCTTCTCTTTAGGCAGTACTGGGAACCAATACTGGGACCTTCCAGAGTGGAGAGAGGCACTCAATCTCTTGCGCCACCTCAACTCCCTGGTCTGCTGTGTCTCTTAATGTTTCTCTTCTGTGTCTCTTTTTGTTGTGTCATCTTGCTGTGCTAGCTCTCCACATGGGCTGGCACTCCTGAGCGGGCCAGCTCTCCACTCAAGCCAGCTTGCCATGCAGGCCAGCTTGCTTTTCACCAGGAGGCCCCAGGAATCGAACCCTGGACCTCCTATATGGTAGATGGGAGCCCGTTCGCTTGAGCCATATCCGCTTCCCCTTGATGTTTTGATTCCTGTGGCTTTGTAATAAGTTTTAAGATGAGGAAGTGTGAGTCCTCCAACTTCATTCTTCTTTTTCAGGATGGCTTTAGCTATTTGGGGCCCCTTACTTTTCCATATAAATTTGATGATTAGCTTTTCCATTTCTGCAGAGAAGGTTGTTAGAATTTTGATTGAGATTTCATTGAATCTATAGTTGCTTTGGGTAATATTGACACCTTAATAATATTTAGTTTTCCAATCCATGAACATGGAATGTCCTTCCATTAATTAGATCTTCTCTAATTTCTTTTTTTTTTTTTTTTTTTTTTTTTAAGATTTTATTTATTTATTCATTTAACCCCCCCTTGCTGCTTGTGCTCGCTGGGTCAGCTAACCATGCCGTGCGGGTGGGCTTGCCTTCACCAGGAGGCCCCGGGAACTGAACCCGGGGCCTCCCATATGGTAAACGGGAGCCCTACTGATTGAGCCACAGCCGCTTCCCATTCTCTAATTTCTTTTAACAGTGCTCTGTAGTTTTCTGTATAACAAGTCCTTTATATCCTTAGATTTATTCCTAGATATTTGATTCTTTTGGTTGCTGTTGTGAATGGAATTCACTGGCTACCAATTGTTTATTGCTTGTGTATAGAATCACTACTGACTTTGGGGTATTGATCTTGTACCCCACCACTTTGCTGAATTCATTTCTTAGCTCTAGGAACCTTGTGGTGGATTTTTCAGGATTTTCTGTATATAGGATCATATCATCTGCAAATAGGGAAAGTTTTACTCCTTCCTTTCCAATCTGGATGCCTTTTAGTTCTTTCTCTTGCCTAACTGTTCTGGCAGGAACTTCCGGTACAATGCTGGATAACAGTGGTGACAGTGGGTATCGTTGTCTTGCTCCTGATCTTAGAGAGCTTTCATTCTTTCACCACTAAGCTGTGGGCTTTTCATGGATACCCATTATCATGTTGAAAAAGTTTCTTTCTATTCCTAGTGTTTAAAGTGTTTGGGGGCAATGGGACAGGGAGGTGAGGGGAACCCTGGGCTTTGGCTTTTCATCTTTCACGGCTCTTACTTCTCCCTGCCCAAGATGTGTTGTTCTTGTGGGAAATAGCAGCCTGTATGTAAAATGTGGAGACATGGATGGTACATAGCTGTGAAATCCATATATATTAAATGCCCTTTAGGGATAATTTCTTAATTTTTTTTTTTTACCCTGAACTTTTATTTGAATTGAATTATATCAATAAGGTGTGCTGGATTTTGTCAAGTGCCTTTTCTGCATCAGTTGAGATGATCATGTGTTTCTTTCCTTTATTGTGTTAATGTGGTGTATTATATTAATTGATTTTCTTATGTTGAACCAACCTTGCATACCAGGGATAAATCCCACTTGATTATGGTGTATAATTCTTTTAATATGCTCTTGGATTCAGTTTTCTAGTATTTTGCTGAGCATTTTTACATCTATATTCATAAAAGATATTGGTCTGTAATATTCTTTTCTTGTAGTATCTTTATCTGGCTTTGTTAATAGGGTGATGTTGGCTTCATAGAATGAATTAGGGAGTGTTCCCTCCCCTTAAATTTTTTGGAAGTATTGGAGTTAAATCTACTTGGAATGCTTGATAGAATTTCCTTGTGAAGCCATCTAGTCCTGGGCTTTTCTTTGTCAGAAGGTTTTTGATTACTGATTCAATTGCTTTACTAATAATTGATTTGTTGAGATTTCCTGTCTTCTTGAGTCAATGTAGGTAGTTTCTAAGAATTTGTACTTTTCATCTAAGTTATCTGACTTATTAATGTACAGTTGTTCATCATATTCTTGTATAGTTCTTTTTATTTCAGCAGGATCTGTTGTAATGTCCCCCTTTTCATTTCTGATTTTTAAAATTTGTATCCTGTCTCTTTTTTTCTTTGTTGGTCAAGCTAAAGGTTTGTCAATTTTATTGATCTTTTAAAAGAACCATTTTGGTTTTGCTGATTCTCTATTGTTTTTGTTGTTGTTGTTTTCTAATTCATTTATCTCTACTCTAATGTTTGTTTTTTCCTTCCTTCTGCTCACCTTGGGTTTAGCTTGTTCTTTTTCTAATTCTTCCATTTTGAGGTAAGGTTTCTGATTTGAAGTCTTTCTTCTTTTTTGATAAAGCATTTAGAGCTGTAAATTTCCCTCTCAGGACTGCCTTCACTACATCCCATAAGTTTTGGTATGTTATATTTTCATTTGCCTCAAGATGTTTCCTAATTTCCCTTGTGATTTCCTCTTTAACTCATTAGTTGTTTAAGAGTATGTTAATTTCCACATATTTCTGAATTTTCCATTTCTCCTTCTGTTACTGATTTCTAGCTTCATTCCGTTGTAGTTGGAGAATGTGCATTGTATGATTTCAATATTTTTGAATTTGTTGAGACATGTTTTGTGACCTAACATATGGTCTGCCCTAGAGAATGATCCATGTTCAGTTGAGAAAATTGTGTATTCTCATGTTATTGGGTGAAGTGTTCCTATATATGTATGTTAAGTCTAGTTGGTTTAGTGCATTGGTCAAGTCTTGTATTTCCTTATTGATCTTCTGACTAGATGTTCTACCCATTTTTGAAAGTAGTGTATTAATGACTCCTACTAGTAATGTAGAACCATTAATCTCTCCCTTCAAATCTGTCAGTATTCACTTCATATATATTGGGGCTCTGCTGTTCGGTGCATATATATATTTATAATTGTTACATCTTCTTGTTGAATTGCCCCTTTCATCAGTATTTAATGACTGTCTTTGTCCCTTGTAACTGTTTTTTATTTAAAGTCTATTTTAGGGGAAGCAGATGTGGCTCAAGTGACTGGGCTATCATCTACCATATAGGAGGTACAGTGTTTGATTCCTGGGGCTTCCTGGTGAAAAAGCAAGCTGGCCCACGCAGAAGTGCTGGCCCACGTGGAGAATTGACGCAGCAAGATGATTCAACAAAAAGAGACACAGAAGAGAGGCAATAAGAGACTCAGCAGACCAGGGAGCTGAGGTGGTACAAGAGATTGAGTGCCTCTCTCCACTCTGGAAGGTCCCAGGATTGGTTCCCTGTGCCGCCTAAAGAGAAGACAAGCAGACACAGAAGAGTACACAGAGAGCAGACAGCAAGCACAAAACAACAAGGGGGGGTGGATAAATAAATAAAATAAATCTTTAAAAATAAAATAACAAAGTCTATTTTATCTGATATTCGTATAGTTACCCCAGCTCTCTTTTGGTTATTGTTTGCATGGTATTTTTTTTTCCCATCCTTTCACTTTCAACCTACTTGTATCCTTGGATTTAAGTGAGTCTGTTACAGACAGCATATAATTGGGTCATGCATCTTTGTCTATTCTGCCAGTCTTTGCCTTTTGACGGGAGAGTTTAATCCATTTGCATTTAAAGTCACTACTGATAATGCAGGACTTTATTCTGCCATTTTGGTCCTTAGCCTTTGTATGTCTTATACCTTTTTTGTCCCTCAATTCTTCTGTTAATGCCCACTTTTATATTAATTTGATTTTTTGTGTTGTACTATACTGAGTGCCTTCTCTTTTCTATTTGAGTATATTTTTAATCTGTTTTCCTTGTGGTTATCATTGGGGTTAAAATTTAACATCCTAAATATATAACAGTCATATTTGGTTTGATACTAACTTAATTTCAAGAGCATATACATAATATATCATTTTACAAATATTGGTATGTGTGGCAGTTTGATATAATTATGAATTCCAAAAATATAATTGGATCATGCTTGTAAACTGATCTGTTAACCTGGGCATGATTAGGTTAGGATTAGGGCATTGAGCCCCACCCCTTGGTGGGTGGGGAATTGAATATAAAAGGCAAGGCAAAGGACAGTTGAAGCAGTCTTTTGAGAAGCAGTTTTGATGTTGGAAAGAAGGCCCCAGGAGAAGAGAAGCAAGCCATTTGCCTGATTGTCTACAGCTGACCTTGTGGAGGAAACAGGAGCTAACCCCGGAGAGAAACGCAGCCCCGGGAAGAGAGGAACCCAGAAGCCTGAACCCTGGCAAACGCCAGCAGCTGTCTTGCTCCAACATGTGGCAATGAACATTGGTGAGAGAAGAAACTTAAAGCTTTATGGCCTGGTATCTGTGAACTTCTACCCCAAATAAATACCCTTTATAAAGACCAACCCAGTTTTGGTATTTCATATTAGCACCCCTTTGGCTGACTAATACAGTATGTATTGTGAAAAATTTGATTTTTACCCACAATAATAAATAAATAAATAAATAAATAAATAAACAAACAACAACAACAAAAAAGAGCATATACATATACTTCTTCTCTACTTCTTTGTCCCCATACATTTTTTTGTACTTGTTACCAGTTACATAATTGTACATTGTATGTCCAAAACCATAGATTTATCATTACTTCTTATGCATTTGCATTTTACTACCTGTGGAAAGTAAGAAGTGAAATTGCATACCAAAAAACACAGTGCAGTAATAATGGCATTTGTAATTACCCAAATGGTTACCTTTACCACAAGTCTTTATTTCTTTATGCTGCTTTAAAGCACTGTCTAGTGTCCTTTCATTTCAGCCTGAAGAACTCCCTTTAGCATTGCTTGTAGGGCAGGTCTAGTTGGTGATGAACTCCCTCAGCTTTTATTTGTCTGGGAATGTCCTAACCTCTCCCTCATTTTTGAAAGAGAGTCTCACCAGATATAAAATTCTTGGTTGGCAGTTTTCTTTCAGCACTTTAAGTATTTCAACCCACTGCCTTCTTGCCTCCATAGTTTCTGTTGAGAAATTGGCTCTCAATCTAATTGGGACTCTCTTGTACATAATACATTGCTCTTCTCTCGCAGCTTTCAGAACTTTCTCCTTATTCTTTGCATTCGATATTGTGATCATTATATGACGGGGTGGATTTTCCTTCATGTTTATCCTGTTTGGTATTCTCTGGGGTACTTGGATGTGCATATTCACGTCTGTTGCTAAGTTTGGAAAGTTCTCTGTCATTGTTTCTTTGAATATTCCTTCTGCCCCTTTCTCTTTCTTTTCCTTCTGGGTTTTCTGTAGTGCATATATTGGTATGCTTGATGGTGTTCCAGAAGTGTCATGGGTTATTTTTACTTTCCATAATTCTTTTTTCTTTCTTTTCAGCCTGACTCATTGTCGGAGTTTGATGTAATTATGAATTCCAAAAATATAATTGAATCATGCTTGTAAACTGATCTGTTAATCTGGGCATGATTAGGTTAGGATTAGGGTGTTGAGCCCCACCCCTTGGCGGGTGGGGAATTGAATATAAAAGGCAAGGCAAAGGACAGTTGAAGCAGTCTTTTGAGAAGCAGTTTTGATATTTGGAAAGAAGGCCCCAGGAGAAGAGAAGCAAGCCGTTTGCCTGATCGTCTGCAGCTAACCTCGTGGAGGAAACAGGAGCTAAGCCCAGAGAGAAACGCAACCCCGGGAAGAGAGGAACCCCAGAAGCCTGAACCCTGGCAAACGCCGGCAGCTGTCTTGCTCTAACACGTGGCAATGGACTGTGGTGAGAGAAGAAACTTAAAGCTTTATGGCCTGGTATCTGTGAACTTCTACCCCAAATAAATACCCTTTGTAAAGACCAACTAATTTTTGGTATTTCACATTAGCACCCCTTTGGCTGACTAATACAGAATTTGGTACCAGGAGTGGGGTAGTGCTTTTGTAATTACCAAAATGTTGGAATGGTTTTATAAATGGGTAAGGGGCATTTTTTGGAGGAGTTCTGAAATGCTTGATGGAAAAGGCCTAGATCACTTTGAAGAAACTGTTGATAGGATTATGGATGCTGAAGAGACTTTCTATGATGCCTTGGAAGTAAATGATGAAACTATTATTGGAAACTGGAGGAAAGGTGATCCACGTTTTAAAGTTGCAGAGAACTTAGCAAGATTAACTCCTGGTGTTATATGGAAGACAGAATTTGAAAATGACGAACCAGAGCATTTAGCTGAAGAACTTTCCAAAATAAACTCGGAGAATGTGGCTTGGCTTCTCCTTGCAGCTTATAGCAAAATACTAGATGAGCGAAATACACTAAGGACTGAACTTTTGGGCTCAAAGAGAACAGAAACTGATTCTCAAATTCCAAGTTTGTGGAAATCAAATTCCCAGATGAAAGTGTCCCATTTGAAGACTTAGCTAAACCTGGAACTTGTAAACCAGAATTGAAGATGCAGTTATCTCGGAGAGACTTGTGGAAAGTCTTACTGTCTGATGGCTTGGACCCCTGCTTCCTGCATGCTAAACCAACTAAGTTTTTGAGAGAGCTGTATGAACAAAACCACTGTCAGCTTGGACAAAAGAAGACATGGAAAGGAGAGACTGAAGGAGAAAAAACTTTAAGAAGAAAACCATGGAAGCAGAGATCTGGACTTAAGACATCTCCTTGGGCCAAGAGAGGAGTCCCACCCATGTGTAGAGAAAGGGTGAGTTTGCCCCTGCAGTTGAAGAGGGTGGATGTTCCTACCCGATGTTCTGAGAAAGTTTTGATGGCCCATGGTACAAAGAGGGTGAGTTTTCCCCAGCAGTTGAAGAGGGTGGATGTCCCCACCCGATGTTCTGGGAGAGTTTTGCCACCCCAGGGTGCAGAGAGGTTGGAGCACATTCCTCAAAGATTAGGGCGGTTAAGGTCAACACCCCATAAATCTGAGAGGGGTGTACCTGTCCCCCATAGATTAGAGAAGGCCAGGTGGTCTACCCATTGTTCTGAGAAGGTTGAGCCTGTATGCCAAAGGTTAGAGAAGGCCAGGTAGTCAACTTGTTGCTCTGAGAGGGTTGAGCCTGTATGCCAAAGGTTAGGGGGAATGTTGTCTTCACCTCACTGTGCTAGGGGGGAGAAGACTCTAACCCAAGGATTGGGTAAGGTGTGGCAATCACCCCAACACTCTTGGAGGGTGAGGTCTGAAGCTTGGGCAACACCCAAATGCTTGATGAGGGTGGAACCAAGAAAATGACTCTTGGGCAAGCCTGTGGAAAGGGTGGGTTCCCATGTGGCCCCAAGGAAAAGAAATCATCATCTTAAGAATGACTCAGACTTTAAAATCAAAGGGAGGATGCCCTGCAGATTTTACTGAACTGTAGAGGATCCATAACTCATGTTTAATATCCCAGTTTCTCCTTATAATATTGAAAATGTTTATCTTTTGTCTTTCCATTTGTGTATTGGAAGCAGTTAAATGGTTTTGCAAGATTTGGAAGTCTATAGCAGATGAGACTTTGCCTGAAGACAAACTGTATTTCTTTAAAATGATTTTGATATGATTTTGTACTTAGATTGTTACTTATTTAAGTTTTTTAAATATTGTAATGTATTTTTGAAATTCAGAGGGTGGAATGTCGGAGTTTGATGTAATTATGAATTCCAAAAATATAATTGAATCATGCTTGTAAACTGATCTGTTAATCTGGGCATGATTAGGTTAGGATTAGGGCGTTGAGCCCCACCCCTTGGTGGGTGGGGAATTGAATATAAAAGGCAAGGCAAAGGACAGTTGAAGCAGTCTTTTGAGAAGCAGTTTTGATATTTGGAAAGAAGGCCCCAGGAGAAGAGAAGCAAGCCGTTTGCCTGATCGTCTGCAGCTAACCTCGTGGAGGAAACAGGAGCTAAGCCCAGAGAGAAACGCAACCCCGGGAAGAGAGGAACCCCAGAAGCCTGAACCCTTGCAAACGCCGGCAGCTGTCTTGCTCTAACACGTGGCAATGGACTGTGGTGAGAGAAGAAACTTAAAGCTTTATGGCCTGGTATCTGTGAACTTCTACCCCAAATAAATACCCTTTGTAAAGACCAACTAATTTTTGGTATTTCACATTAGCACCCCTTTGGCTGACTAATACACTCATTTCAAGTCGAGTTCACTAATTTTTCTTCTGCTACCTCCAATCTGCTCTTGAAACCCTCCTGGGTATTTTTCATTTCAGTTATTGTGGTCTTCAACTCCAGTAGTTCTGTTTGGTTTGTTTTTTTTTAATTTATCTCTTTTTACAAAGATTTTCTTATTGCTCATTCTTTGTTTTCCAGATATCCTTTAGTTCTTGCTCTGTATTTTCCTTCATCATCTTGAGCTTTTTTAATATCTTTTTTTTTTTTTTTTTTGAAGAGTTTGTTTGGTATGTCCACATTCTGGTTTTTTCCTTTGGTATTTTCTGGATTTTTATACTTTCTCTTTGGATGGGCCACCATTTCCTGTTTCTTTGTTTATCTTGTATTATTTTGTTGTACACTGTATATTTTAATGTTTTTAAATATTAATTGTGGGGTTCATCCCTGAGATGTCTGTTTCTTGATTTTGTAGGCAGCTGATGATGACACAGAGATTTTCTTGAGCTTCATCCCTCCTATCGGGAATTCTTTTTACAGGAGTTTGGTTGTCCCCTCTGTTTCCCAGAAGACAGACCTCCCTTTCCCAGGTATTTGAAGCCAGCAAGCCTTTGATCCAGAGTGTCCGACTCTAGCTGCTTTTGTCTGGAGGACAAATTCTGAGAGGAGGGGCATACTGGAGTAGACTTCCCCAAGACACTCTTTCCCAGCCTAAACAGGTCCAGAGACCCACAAAGGAGGCGCAGACTGGCTACAAAGTGCCCCGGGGAGGGGAACAGAAAGGGCACCAATTAATTCTTCCACAGCTCCCCAAAGCTGATCTTTACTGGCCTGCCCAGCAAATGCAGCCCTTCAACTAACTGTCCCCCACAGCTCTGGGGAAATGTAGCATCTTTAAGTCCTCTCTGCTGTGGCCTTTGCCTGGGGCAGATTGAAACATTGGCTACTGCTGCCTTTGTACAGAGCAGGTTGAAACGATGGCCATCCTCAGAGCCGGGCCCCTAGTGATCTGAAGTTGCTAATCAAAAGCCATTATTAGTGATTGGCTGTACCCATCCTGGTCTTGGGGAAGAGGATTTTTATGTCCCTTTCTGTCACCACCAAGCTAGCCAGGGTCTGGAGTCCATGGCAGCCTGCTGCAGGAGAGGGGATGGGTGCCAGTAGCTGCTGCTCAGAGGAATTTACTCTTCTTTACCATATTTTATCAGCTTCTTCCTTCTGTTCTTCCCTGGATTCTGTATAGTTCTCTTCTGGCTACTGGAGTTTCAAAATAGTTGTTCCAGGTAGTTCCTGCCTGTTTAATAGTTCTTCTGTTGGAAGGACTGAGTCCTGGAGCCCCCTACTCTGCCATCTTCCCAATTCTACCATTTTTCAAAGCTGGGTTTTCTTGATTCGGCACTCACTCAGTTACTGCCACCCTTTAACTCTTTTCCAGAATTCTGAAGAAGATGGGTCTGAAGTTTTTCATAGTTGTTCAGAGATTCTTTGGGGTAGGGGTGGCACCTTGGAGCATCTTACACTGCCATGTTTGTCCCAGTATTGTCTTTTGATCACAACAGGGTTCTGGGAATCAGAGTTGGGGACCCTGAGTAAAGAGGACTTCGTTGGAAGGGCACTAGAGTAACAGGATTGTGACTGGAAGGCACGTGCATGTTCCTTTGTTGCCATTCCTGATTAGTCCATCCATTCACTGAACCACTTCACTCCCAGATTCTGCCAGGGACAAAGCTCCTGGTTAACTGTTTGGGAAAAAATAAAGCAATATTTTTTTCCCAAAGGTGTAGAGAAATGGTCATACTCATGGCTGGCGAAGACCATAGCCTCCAGGTAGGGAGCCACGAGCCCTCCTCTAACTCAAGGGGTAGTGGCTCTATTACTAAAAAGAAAGAAGGATAGAAAAGATTTTTAGATTTCTGCTTTAGCTGTTTATCTATAAATGAACGTCATCTATATGAGACTCTGGGTCTTTGGAGCAGTTTGTGGTTTTTTGAAGCCATGTATGTTGTGTTCCTTTTTTTTTAGGCTGTGGTGACAAGCAATCGTGGGACAGTAGAAGACTTCTTCCTGGCTGGCCACCGTTTAGCATGGGTACCGGTAAGTAAGCCTTCCACGTGGCAATCCACTTTTGAGACTCTGTGCTAGGTTATTACTTTAAATGTCTTATACCCCAAAGAATTTGACTTGCTAAATCAGAAATGCCCCTTAACTCTTAAGTAGTTTCTTACCTAAATGTTTCCATTCAACTCAGTTCAGTTCAATAACCATTTATTAAGTGTCTAGTATGTACAAAGCACGGCTCTAGGTTCCAGGGTAGAAAGGTGAAGTAGATTGTCCTGCCCTCCAGAAGCTCACAGTCTACAATGGCAGTTAGATGTGGACTCAAATAACTACAGTATATAACTGTGCAATGTTATATCTAAAAGGAGGAACATGGGCCAGGTACAGATGAACGGGAAACTTGGGGTTGCTAGGTGGAGGAAGTGGATTGTGTAGGACAGGAAAAGCCTTACAGAGAGGGAATTATTTGAGCAGGAGGTTGAGGATTGCTTAGGTGTTTGCCAGGTAGATGAGGTGGAACCCACTCCAGGAAGCAGGAACAGCAGAAGCAGAAGCAAGGAAGTACAGAACAGCATGATGCCAGATGGCGGGAGGCAGGACAGAAGGGCTGGGAACATTTTCTTTATTGCTCACATGTGAAATAATTGATTATACAAAGTGATTCCAGCTTGAACTCCCCTACCCCCTCGCCAGCAGAGGCAGCCAGCTGTCCACACACCCTGAGGTAGGAAAGCTTCAAGAGGAGGAGGATGTGGGACCAAGCCAGAACCGGGGCTACTTTATAGCTTAGGAGGTAAAAATATGCGTACATTTTCCATACTGGAATGTGAGATGCATTAGAGAGTTGTGCAAGAACCAGGCCCTGCTTCATGAACTGTTTGTCCTCAAGCTTTAATGAGTCCTACGGTGAGGATTCAGTTTTTCACATTTGGGTAACACGATGTAGAGAGAAGTCTTGTCTCTAGACAAGAAAGTGCCTTGATTCAAAGGGAAGAGGAAAGTGCAGGCATTAACACTAATGGCTCAAACAGAAATAGCCTTTGCCTTGGTCATCTGGGTCATTTGGAGTAAAAGCATTTTTTTCTGGCATTAGCTATCTGAATTACTGTTTTAATTTTCTCTTAAAAAAAAAACCTGGTTCAGGAAGAGATTAAATGTGGCATAGAAATGTTTGTAGTGGGCCTCCAACCTTAAGTTTATTTTTCAGCAGAGGATTCTAGCAACATGGGCTGTGAGGCCCCCAGCCCCTTTTTTTTAAACTTTATTTTGTACATTTAATAATTGAAAATATAAACAATTAAAAACTAAAAAGTAAACATGGATGTATAAATATATACATTTCTCAATAAAATGTAATGGATACATGTAAATTTTTTTTTTGAATCAAACAATATATTACACAATATATTTGACTCATAGTAATGCATTCATACAGTATTTGTCCTTTTGTGTCTGGCTTGCTTCACTCAACATAATGTCCTCCAGGTTCATCCATGTTGCCATATGCTTTACAACTTCATTTCTTCTTACAGCTGCATAATATTCCATCGTGTGAATAGATCCATTCATCTGTTGATGGACACCTGGGTTGTTTCCACCTTTTGGCAATGGTGAAGAATGTTGCTATGAATATCGGTGTGCAGATGTCTGTTTGTGTCACTGCTCTCAGTTCTTCTGGGTATATACCCAGTAGTGGTATTGCAGGGTCATGTGGCAAGTCTATATTCAACTTCTTTAGGAACTGCCAAATAGTCCTCCATAGTGGCTGTACCATTCTGCATTCCCACCAACAGTGAAGAAGTGTTCCTATGTCTCCACATCCTCTCCAACACTTGTAGTTCTCTGTCTTTTTAATAGTGGCCATTCTGATAGGTGTGAAATGATATCTCATTGTAGTTTTGATTTGTATTTCCCTAATCATGAGTGATGTTGAGCATTTCTTTATGTGTTTTTTTGCCATTTGTATTTCTTTTTTGGAGAAATGTCTATTCAAGTCTTTCACCCATTTTTTAATTGGGTTGTGTGATGGTTAGGCTAATGTGTCAACTCGGCCAAGTAGTTGTGTCCAGATGTTTGTTCCAGCAAGCACTGGGCTAATTGTAATAAAAGAGCATTTATGGACTTCAATCACCAGTGAGTTTACTGCGTGGATGGCTGATTTCATCTGCATCAATCAGGGATATTACATTATCAATGGGTGGTGCTTTTATCCAATCAGTTGATGACTTAAAAGTGGAAGTGATTTCAACATTCAGAGAGAATTTCCCAGCAGGCACCTTCTCCCAGAAACTCATCAACGACCTTTCATCGGGCTTTCATCGGAGCCACTGGTTTGCAGCCTACCTGCAGAACCTGGACTTGTGCATCCCCACGGTCGCGTGAGAGACTCTTTTAAAATTTCATATTATTGACAGATATCTCCTGCTGATTCTGTTTCCCGAGAGAACCCTGACTAATACAGGTCATTTGTCTTTTTATTGTTGAGTTGTAACATCTCTTTATATATCCTGGATATTAAACCCTTATCAGATATGTGATTTCCAAATATTTTCTCCCATTGAGTTGGCTGCCTTTTCACCCTTCTGACAAAGTCCTGTGAGGTGCAAAAGTGTTTAATTTTGAGGATGTCCCATTTATCTATTTTTTCTTTTGTTGCATGTGCTTTGGGTGTAAGGTCCAAGAAACCATCACCTAATACAAGGTCTTGAAGATGTTTCCCTACATTTTCTTCTAGTAGTTTTATGGTCCTGCCCAGCCCCTTTTCTGAGCCCAATTTTTGGCCTTAAAGTTATGTTTTCTCTACACAGAAAAATTGGAATCTGCTGCCCGTGTTATCTTGTGTAAGCTGTGATGCTTGGAATGGTTTTCGAGGAGACCTTAACATGCTCTAACCTCCCAGTGTTTATCTATATATGTTATAATTTATTCATGTCTTTACTTTGGCTTCTTTTTTCATTGTTAGGGTTATTGCTTAATGAGTCAAGGTATCATGATATTATTAAAGGAAATTGAAATAAAAGAATAATTTTGCCATTTTAACTTTCTTTCTTTTATATTTTTATTCAATTAGCAAATACCTGCTGGGTATCAACTGCTTTTGCGACCTCCACAGTGAGCTCCACAGTGCTTTGGCTGGTGGTCAGTTTTCAGTTCTTGCCATTCATGGCTCACCAACAGCATCTGGAAGCCCCCTCCCCTTCGAAGTGCTTTCTTCATCTGCTTGCAGGCCATTGTATTTACTCGTTTCACCCTGCTTCACTGGACACTCATTCTCAGTTTCCAAGGGCTCAGTCCCCAGACCCCTCCTCTCCAGCCATGCTCACTCACTTGGCAGGATCTTCTAGTCTTGTGGCTTTAAATACCAATTATCTGCTAACAAATGCCAAATTTACATCTCCAGCCCAGATCTTCCCCTGGAACTCCTGAGGGATATACCCTGGTGCCTGTGGGACACCTTCTCCTGAAAGCTCTGTCAGAAATCTCAAACTGAACAGGTCCAAAGCAGAGCTCTGGGTTTCCCTCTGCAAACCTGCCCTTCCTGCTGTCTTTCTCAATCTTGTTCACAGCAACTCCATCCTTCTTCCACTTGCTTAGGTGGACAAACTTGGAGTGACCTTAGACTCTTCTCTTTCTCTCACAACAGACATCGAGTCCATCAGGAAATCCTGTGACACTATCTGAAGCATATATTTGAAATCCTGACCACTTCTCACCGACTCTCCCTCCAGGTCTCACCTGAATTGATTGTAACAGCTTCCTCTCTAGACACCTTCCTTTTACCTCTACACCCCCTCTGTACCTGTCTATAGCCATTTGCAACAAAGCAGCCAAAGGGAGCCTGTTAAAGCTTAAGTCAGACCCTGTCCAGTGACTCCCTTGGCATCCAACATGAAAGCTTCAGCAGGCCACAGACAGCCTGCCCCCGACCTCTCTGACCTTGCCTCTTAAGATGCCTGTCCCCAGGTTCTATCCATTGACCTCCTAGAACACTCCAGCCATGCTCCTGCTCTTCCCTCTGCCCGAAGGACGCTCCTCGGATATCTCCAGTCTGAAGTATTCCTCAACTGTTTCTCAAGTGTGCGCTATCCTGACCAATTTAAAATTGGCATCTCTCCATACTGACACCCCAGCCCAGCCCTTCCCTCCATTTTCCCACCTTTTCTTTTTTCCCTATAGTTTATCACTATCTATTATGTTACAAAATAACCCTCTAATGTAGTTCATTTATTGTTTCTCTTCCTCCAAAGAATATAAGCTTCGTGGAGGCAAGGATTTTTTAATATACTTTTATTCACTGATGTATCTCTAATACCTTCATCAGTGCCTAGCACAGTGGACATTTATTAATAACTATTGAATTAATGAATGATGACTTTTTTTTTTTAAAGATTTATTTATTTCTTTCCCCGCCCCCCATTGTTTTGTGCTTGCTGTCTGCTCTCTGTGTGTTCTTCTGTGTCTGCTTGTCTTCTCTTTAGGCAGCACCGGGAACCAATCCTGGGACCTTCTGGAGTAGAGAGAGGCTGCTCAATCTCTTGCGCCACCTCAGCTCGCTCATCTGTCTCTCTTCTGTGTCTTTTTGTTGCATTATCTTGCTACGCCAGCTCTCCACGTGGGCCAGCTCTCTGCTCAGGTCAGCTTGCCATGCAGGCCAGCTTGCTTGTCACCAGGAGGCCCTGAGAATTGAACCCAGGACCTCCTCTATGGTACACGGGAGCCCAATCACTTAAGCCACATCTACTTCCTGAATTATGACTTTTTTTAACCTACCTCTTCATTAAATAATATATTAAATATTTTTAAGTCTATATAAACACATAGATATATATGGCTGATAGATAGATGATAGATAAATAGATAGGTTTTATGTTTATATGTGATTACATAGTATTAGCTCATAGACATGCTACTGTTTGTGCATTGTATTATTGGACAATTTGGTATATATAACTTCTCACTCTTATGAAAAATGTAGTGAACATTCTTAATAGTAAAAATAACTACCATTATTTGAGTGCTTATTATGTGCTTCTTCTAAGACTTTTTGCTTTATGTCTGTCATATCTCTTTGTTTTATTTAGTGTTTTGGTCTTGAATGCTACTTTATCTTATGCTGATATTGTCAATACTGTTTTCTCTTTATTTACATTGACCTAAAAAATTTTATGGTTTTCAGGCTTTCTTAGTAACTTGGTTTTAAATGTGACTTCATGCCAACAGCATAATAGATGGATTTTTAATTTAGAATGGAATGGGTACCTCTACTCAATTCAAAAGTTATTTCAATTGATGTTTTGTTCATTCTAAATGCCTCTGTGATTCTTCACTTTGAAAGCAATAAAATAAAAAAGTACAGTTCAAGTATAGAATTGTGCACTCCATTTCCATAACCACAATCCCAGTCCTCAGAAGTATTTTATGTTCTGCCAGAATCACTCCTAAGCATATATATATGTGTGTGTGTGTGATATGCACACATAAATTTTAATGAGATTATATTATACATATTGTTTACCTTGCTTTTGTTTTTGTTTTTTAGGAGGTACCAGGGATTGAACCCAGGACCTCGTACATGGGAAGCAAGCACTCAACCCACTGAGCTACATCCACTCTCCAGTGAGAGTTGATTTTTCCATTTGTTTATTTCTTTGTTTATAGGAGGTACCGGGGATCAATCCTGGGAAGCAGGCACTCAGCCACTTGAGCAACATCCACCTCCCTGTTTACCTTATTTTTATCACTTACTAGAGCTACCTTATTCTTTTGTATGCTACACTGTATTTCATTTCATTCATATGCCTTAGTTTATTAATCATTATAAAGGATCATTTGCAATGTTTTCATTTCTTTTATTTCAAACAGCGATAAAACTCATACTCCTGCTAATAATTCTGCTGTGAGGAATTGCAAGTAGATCAGTGGAGCATGTGAGGGGTGGCCGCGTAAAAATTCTATTTTTTTCACTTTCTCCATCTTCTCTTGGCTTCTAATTCTTAGTTAGGGGCTGTGTAGAAGAAACACAAGTGGGAATTCTTCCCAGGAATTCATGAAACTCAGTGTGAATGTGAATTTCTGAAAATGAATTCTAGGAGTTGGAATAAGAATTCTGGTATGTAATTACCTTTCGATTTTCAGATGGGTGCTTCTCTTTTTGCCTCGAGTTTTGGCAATTGCCACTTTATGGACCTGGCTGGGGAAGCAGCAAGTTCAGGGATTGCTCTTGGGGCCTTCGAATGGAATGTAAGTAATGCCTTTTGCAGTAGCTATCCTCCACCTTTATCATTGTCCAAATAAAACTCATAAATGTAAAAACTTGGTTTCAACCTTGGGTAAATATTTAAGACTTCTTGAGAAGTCACAGGAGAAAAGACCACATCTTTGGTTTCTCACAAAGACTGTGCTGGTTTTCATTCTTCTTAGTAAATTAATGAAGATACAGAGAATATTTACATTCCGAGGACCATAGGAATACAGTGAACAAAGAACTATTATTAGGAGACTAGTCAGGTAGGGAAAAGATCATATTAAAGTTTAAATATAGGGAAGCGGCTGTGGCTCAATCAGTAGGGCTCCCGTTTACCATATGGGAGGCCCCGGGTTTGGTTCCCGGGGCCTCCTGGTGAAGGCAAGCCCGCCCGCGCGGCGTGGTTAGCTGACCCAGCGAGCACAAGCAGCAAGGGGGGGGATAAATGAATAAATAAATAAAATCTTTAAAAATAAATAAATAAATAAATAAATAAAGTTTAAATATATATCTGTGTATATATTATATATGTATGTATGTGTTCTGTCTTTTTCAGTATATATTGAGAATGGACTCAACCAAGCTCTTTGAGATATCCAGTTAGTTACTACAAAACTCCTGGTTAATCTCCCAGGAATACCAAATTTCAACAGTAAACCTTTTAAAATATTGGATTGCTTATTTAATCTGTGGAATATATTTGTTGTAAGGCAAGAAATTTGTTCACCTAAGTTGTAAATTAATGTTTTGGTCTGGATTAATTAATTTATTTCTATGTAAATCATCTATTTTTGATAAATCAGAAAGCTCCATACTTTTTGAGTCTTGTCTTTCTTTTTTTACACTCCAAAAAACAGAGAATACTTCTAGCAAAGTCAATTCCAAACCCAATGAAAAACCCTGGTCTTCACCATCACTTACTTCTCAGAATTCACTAGCATCTCCCTTCTTTATGTATCCAATTTGCTTTCCCCTTTGTGAAGAAAGCCAGAACCAAATTTATTAAATAATTTCAATAACTTGTGTAAAATTTTGTTATAGTTTCTCTCCCTTTTCCCTGAATGGTTTCTGGTTTTTCTTTTTTAAATATTTGATTTAAATATCCTTTAAATCGTATTACAAGCCACCTTCATTCCTTTATGGAAGTAGGCAAAAAATAAATTTAAAATTAATAACCTAATTAAAAAATGGGTCAATTAAGCCCCACAAAATTAATAATGTACCCTTTTATAGGCAAATAACATGTGCCCATGTTCACTGTGCTGGAAGATATATTTTTGGGCTTTTGTTTGTAAGGTCCAAGTAGGCAATACATTTGTTAGGCTCAAAACAGGTGGGAACTGAGTTTGCATTTCATTTAAGATCTTGGTCTGGGGGGAACCCTGATTTAATTGTTCTTATGCTTGGTTTTCAGTCTCTATTTCTGCTCTGTCTTGCTGGTTGGATATTTGTTCCCATTTACATTAAGGCTGGGGTGAGTGTCTATCATTTGTACTCTATTCTCTATACTATTTTTCTTACAGATACTACATGTATACTAAAAGCATCCCAAAGGACAAGTTAAACTTCTCAGTCTTTTAGTCCTTGCACTGACTTCCCCTAGATCCTGAGAAATGCCTGAACTACATCACTTTGCAGTGGCTAAACAGACCCCAGTAGCTGCTTTCCTCTGCACCTTATTCAAGAGCTTACCTTGAACAATATAAAATGCAATACATTTTAAAACTTTATTGAAAAATAAGACCTAAATTAAGTGAACAACTATGTTAGTGATTGGAAGAATCAATATCCTAAAGATGTTAGTTCTCTCCAAATTGGACCGTACCTGGAATATGATTCCAAACAAAATACAAAGAGTTTTTTAGGAACTTGGCAAACTGATTCTAAAATGTATGCAGAAGAGCAAAAGATAGCCAAGATACTAACCATGAAAAATAAAAAGGATTGCCCTACCAAATACCAATACTTACTATACAGCTGTAGTAATTATGCCTCTGTGGTATTGACACATGGATAAACACACTGACAAGTGGAAGAGTGAAAGAGCCTAAACATAGAGTCATACGTGTGGATACTTGACTTATGACACTGATGGCATTGCAGGCCACTTGAGAAAGGAGAGTCAGTTGATTATATATGAAGAAAATAAAATTGGATCCCTACTCTACACAAAAATCATCTTGGATTGATTAAAGTCTTAAATGGGAGAAGGAAAAAAAGATATTATGTCTTTGGGGTAGAGAAGGATTTTAAAATCTGATCCAAAAAGCACAAATCTCTGGGTGATCATTAAAGTATACATGTAGGGGAGCAGATGTAGTTCAGGGGTTGAGCACCTGCTTCACATGTACAGGGTCCCAGATTCAATCCCTGGTACCTCCTAAAATAAATAAATGAATAAAGTATACATGTATGCATAAGACCAAAGGGAGCCCAACTAAAAGCAAGCAGAAACTAGAGGGGAGTCTATTCTAGAAAGACAGAACTGTATCTATTGAAATTTTTGAGTTTACTGTGCCTTTGAGTATCTTCCCCAGCTAACCCACAGCATGTGCAATGGAAGCAGAAGGTGTGTACAGGCTTAAGGTATCATCAGACAGAACTGAGGGCTTGCAGAGCAACTAGAAACTTAGGTAGGGAGCCCAGGAAACAAGGGAACCAAAAAGAGGGTTAACCCAAATCCTTGGCTAATTGCCAAACTACACAGGTGCAGGGAAAAGCCCCAGATGGCCAGGCTAAAATAGGAGCAGCTGGAAGACAGAAAATAACAGACACATCAGGTACTGCACTCCAAGGGGCGTGGAGAAGGGGTGACAGAATTTGAATCCAGGAAGGTTAATTGCCTACTAAAAGGAGACAGCAATCCTAAGAAGAACAAAACAGGTTCCAAAGTGCTACTATATATTATTTATAATGGCCAGTTTTCATCCACATAAGTAGTAGACATACAAAAAAAAATTTTTTTTAATGTAAATCACACTTGGGGTGGGCATGGGGAGGAGTAAATAGAAACTGACTCTGAGTGGGCCCAGATGTTGGTTTAACAAAACCTTGAAAGCTACTCTTATAAATGTGTCAAAGAATTAAAGGAAAATGTGGTATTAATGAATGAACAAAAAGAGCCTCTCAAAAGAGAGACTGGAACTATAAAAAAATTACCAAATGGAAATTCTAGACCTGAAATTACAGTAACTGAAATGAAAAATACATAAGAAGGGATCAACAGCATATTTAAGATGGCAGATGAAAGAGTTGATGAACTTGAAGATAATCAATAGGAATTACCCAGCATAAACAACAGAGAGAAGAAGACTGAAGAAGGAACAAAACCTCAGAAACCTGTGGTATAGTCTCAAGCAGTCTTACATACTTGTAATTAGAGTTCCAGAAAGAAAAGAGAGAAGGCAGGAAAAAAACTGAAGAAATAATTGCTGAGAATTTCCCAAGTTTGGTGGAAAATGTTAATTTATAGATTCAAGAATCTCAACAAATCCTAAGTAGGATAAATACAAAGAAAACTACACTTAGGTACATTATAGTCGTACTGCTGAAAGCTAAAGGTAAAGAAAAACTCTTGAAAGCAATAAAAGAAAAACAATACATCGCATGCAAGGGAGCAAGGATGCAGTTATGCATGACTTCTCATCAGAAACAGTGGAAACTGGAAACCAGTGTATTAGGGCTCACAAGTCAGGATCTCTGATTAGAGTTTCAAAGAATTCTCCAGGAGAATTCCTGGAGAAATTAGCTGGCTAAAGTAGAGACAGAAATTCTTTTGACTGCTGAAATCATCAGCTCTCCCTTTAAGGCGTTCATCTGACTGGCATTCTTCTTTGTTGATTGTAGATGTAATCAGCCATAGATGCAATCAACTGACTAATGACTTACATCCACAAAATACCCTCACAGTAACAATCAGACCAGCATTTGTTTGAACAGTTGGACACCATCACCTAGCCAACTTGACACACAAACTTAAACATCATAGTCCCCCCTTGTCAACTTGGCACCCACACACCTCTCCTTATCCATACTTGATCTCTAAATACAAACAATAACAGCCATTCTTTAACCTAAATAATTCAACTGCCCTGAATACAGTAACCAGACATGCACTAACACTTTCCCCAGAAGAGGATGCAAGTCCTTGGGTAATAATCACTCTTAAACTTGATATCCTGTAACTTAAATACTATGATATAAAGTTATTACAACTTATGCTGTATGATAAGGGATAAGATAGGGAAGAAAAGGATTTGCTTTATGTATATTTAGAAACCTTCATAACAAAACAGGGAAGAACTCATAACCATCATAGTCCTTGTTTCTGTAACTGGTCATGTGATCATACCTCTTATTTATAATTACCTTTTTCCATTACCCATTCCATATTCTCTTTACCCTCAGCAAGTACCTCAGCTGATCTTGGAAGTTTGCCTGGTGGGGTGACCCATTCCTGAAAGGTCTGGGCCATTAGTAGTCCTGCCTGGATTGGGTTGTTGCAGGTTTTTTTTTTTACTTTAATCACAGGGCATGGTAGTTCTAAGAGATGGCCTGAGGGACCTCCTGTATTCCACAAAAACTCTTTACCTGCGTTGTGTAGTAGCATTTCATGAAAGAAGATATGCAAATGGAATGTAAGCACATGAAAAAAAAAATGTCCATTATCATTAGTTATTAGGAAATGATAATTAAAACAAAATGCCACTGCACATTCATTAGAATATCTGAAATCCAGAAGACTGACACTGCCACATTTTGGAGAGTTTGAGGTGCAAGTGGGACTCAAGTTTTTCTTGAGGGGTGCAAAATGGGACAGCCACTTTGAAAAGCAGTTTGGTAATTTCTTAAATTAAACAAACCTTCTGACCAAGCCATTCCATCAATAGGTATTTACCCAAGAAATGAAAACATATGTGCATACACAGATTTGTATAAGAAAGTTCATAGCAGTTTTATTCATAATGGCCAAACATGGGAAAATCTAAATATCGGTCAGTAAACATGGATAAACAAAATGTGATATGGTATACTACTCAGCAATAAAAAGGAATCAAGCAACAACATGGATGACTCTCAGCAACATCAAGCCCATTGAAAAAAGCTAGAAACAAAAAACAAGAAAATAATTCCATTTATTTGAAATTAGAAAAGATATATCTTTGGTGACAAAAAGCTCATATTAGTTGTCTAGGACCAGGGATGGGGTGACTGCACTGATTGCAAGCCCTAGGCAACTTTGTGGGGGCAGCGCAAATGCTTTGTATCTTGAGTGCAATAGGATTAAAGAACTTAAAATGGGAGAATTTTACAGTATGGAAATTATACCTCAGTAAATCTGTTCAAAGTATAAGTAAATGAATAAAATTTCTAAATGTATAAATTAAAATTATAAATAAGACTATGCAGAGAAAATATTGTATTTGAAATAAATTAAAATCCAAAATAATTATAAATAAAACAACATAAAAGTGTGAAAGATTTATTTGCTGTGATATATAGCACTTGGAATTGTGAAGCATAATCACCCTAAAATTACTAGAACTGTTAAATGTCTTTTACTTTTTATTTGCTGATTTCTTCATTTCAGCATCTAAAACTTGTGTTCATTGAGGGTGTTTAAGGCCCAAATAATATTTGGCTATGGAAATAATTGAGAAGATACCCATAATAAGGGAACCTTGAAATAACTATTAGGTGGTTCCCCCTTTGAAAGCTAATTTGGATAAATGTATTACCTGTTATTGAGCACTTAGGATGTTTATTGAGCACCTGCTATGCCTATATGCTAACCTAAGTGCTGTGAATGATGCAGAGGGATTGGGCTGCAGAGAGCATCAGCAGGTATTCACTGAGCTCCTCACTATATACTGGTCCTAATCTGGGTAATTTCCATATGTTATTAAAGTTAATTTGTAAGTATAAAACACCTTGATAAGTTTAGTACCTTACCAAGAAAGTAAGCCATATATGACAGTATTTTATTAAGGACCAAATGAAAGCTTAAAATAATAAAAGCTTTAGGTGTTTAGAAGAGGACATATGGGGAAAGGTAGCAGAAGCGCCAGGGATCGGTCCCTCCACTAAAATGTCTGTTGTGCTGGCCAGAACTGTCTGGATCAATTATTTTGGAACTCTGGAGTCTAATGGAATGTTTACATCGACCAGGGAAGAGCTGAATGAAGAGGCTAGTAAATTTTGGTAAACTTCTGGTGAGTTTCACATTTTGCATAGGGGCTTCCACCTCTGATACCTCAACCTCATAGCAGACAGCCCTGGGAACTGCAGCCCACATTCCTAGTGTGGCTTACTAGTGCCAAGGTGAGCGATAAGTACCTTGTCCTCCAACAATCAGAGTTATGTTTTGATTGCCATTCATTGCTTTTGATAGCTGGGGATCCTGTACAGAGGGTAGCTATGGTGGTTTGGAGCTGTATGTACCCCAGAAAAACATGTTCTTAAACTCAGTCCATTCCCATGGGTGTGAATCCATTGTAAACAAGACCTTTTGATGAGGTTACTTTAGTTAAGATGTGGCCCACCTTAATTAATCAGGAAGGATCTTAATCCTATTACTGAAGTCCTTTATAAGTGGAATGAAATTCAGGGAAAGAGAACACCACAGAAAGGGCAGCCAGAAACTGAAATCAGCAGAACCCAGAAGAGAAGGGAGAGGCCAGAAGAGGCCACCATGTGCTTTGCCATGTGACAGGCCTAAGGACCAAGGATCACCAGCAGCCAGCCCTAGAACGCCACAGACTTTGGGGAGAAAGCATTGCCTTGATGATGCCTTGATTTGGACTTTCTCTTAGCCTCAAAGCAATGAGCAAATAAATTCCCATTGTGTTTTGTTTTGTTTTGTTTGTTTTTTGTTTTTTTTTAATTCCCATTGTTTAAGCTGAACCATTGCATGGTATTTTCTTGAGCAGCCAAAGAAAGCTAAAACAGTGGCCATCATTTCAAATTCCACAGGCTGTAGAGGCAAGCCATGGAAGACATTTAAAGAGACAGTGCCTTCTCCCTGTTTCCCCATTTGTGAGCAAAAATAGTTTAGAAAGGTTACAAACAAATGGCTCCAGCCCTCAACAAGCATAAATCAGCAATCCCTGGGGAGCAGGAGAATTAGATTTCCAGAGTTACCACAACAAATGTTCAGTTCTCAACAAAACTTATAAAATATAAAAATAATAAAGTATGGCCCATTCACAGGAAAATAAGAATTTGACATGAACATCCCTGAAAATCAACTGTCTTAACTATGTTCAGTGAACTAAAAGAAACCATGGATTTAAAAAAAAACTAAAGGAAATTAAGAAAAAGTTGTTTTAACACCATAAAGAAATGAAAATTATGAGAAGGAACCAAATAAATTCTAGAGCTGAGAAGTAAAATAATTGAATTTAAAAACTCACTCTAGGAATTCAACAGCACATTTGAGTAGGCAGAAGGAAGGGTCAGTGAACTTGAAGATAAGACAATTGAAATAATCCAGTCTGGGGAGCAGAAAAGAAAAATAATGAAGAAAAATGAACAGAGCTTGAGGAATTTGTGGGGTACCATCCAATATACTAACATACACATTATAGGAGTTCTGGAAAAAGAGAGAGAGAATGCCAGAAAAAGTATTTGAAGAAATAATGGCCAAAAAGTTTCCAAATGTGATGAAAGACATGAATATACACAACCAAGAATCTCAATGAACTCCATGCAGGATAAGCTCAAAGACATCCATACCAAGAACATTACGGTCAAAATGTCAAACCCAAAGACAGAAAATTTTTAAAGCAAGAGAGATGCAACTTATATAAGGAATTCTCAAAAAGATTAACAGCTGGGGGAGTGGATGTGGCTCAAGCAGTTGAGTACCTGCCTCCCACATGGGAGGTCCTGGGTTCAGTTTCCAGTGCCTCCTAATGAAAAAATAAACAACAGGCAGACAATGAGCAAAAACAGTAAGGAGACAAGAAGTACAAACAACAAGCAAAACCAACAAGCAAACAGATGAGGGAGCCATCTGGGGTGGGGAGTTTAATAACCAATTTTTCCTCAGAAATCATGAACACCATAAAGCAGTGAGATAACAAAGTATTGAAAAAAAAAATCTGTCCACCAAGAATTCTATATCCAGCAAAACTGTCCTTCAAAAATGAAGGTGCATTTGAGACATTTCCGTATAAACAAAAACCAGAAGAGAGTTGTTCTTTAGGCTGAAACTAAAGAACACTAAACTAACTCAAAGCCATTAAAATATAAAGAACACTAGTAAAGGTAACTTCATATGTAAATATAAAAGCCACTATTGTACTTTTGGTTTCATTTGTAATGTCTCTTTTTACTATATGAATTAAAAGATAAATGTGGGAAGCAGATGTGGCTCAGGTACCTGGGCTCCTGCCTATCACACGGGAGGTCACTGGTTTGGATACCATTACCTCCTAAAGAAGACAACGAGCTGATGCAACAGGCAGGTGTGGCAAGCTGGCACAACAAGAGACGCAGGGAGGAAAAAGCATAATGAGAGACACAACAAAGCAGGGAGCGGAGGTGGCTTAGGCAATTAGGCACCTCCTTCCCACATCGGAGATCCCGGATTAGGCTCCTGGTGCCTCCTAAAGAAACAATGAAGACGAACAGATACAGCAAGTAAAAAACAACAAGGGGGGTGGGAGAAATAAATAAAAATCTTTTTTTAAAAAAAAAAAAAAAGATAAATGCATATAACAATTATAACTATTTTTGGGGCATAAACTGTATAAAGATGTAATTTGTGACAATAACAATGTAGAGGAGGATAGAAGCACAGGGTTTGTATACTATGAAAAATAACTTGGTGTTATTCGATTTTAATGTGTTATTTGAAATCCCTAAGGTAACCACTAAGAAAAACTTACGTATATAGAAAAGGAAAGAAGGGAATCAAAACGGTACAGTACAAGAAAGGGCAGTAATGGAAGAATTGAAGGGAAAAAATATGACCTACAGAAAACAAAGAGCTAAATAGCAGAAATAAATCCTTCTTTATAAGTAATCACATTAAATACAAATGGATGACTCTCCTATTAAAAGGCACAAATTAGCAGATTATATAGAGAAAAGCAGGGTCCATATATATATATGCTGTCCACAAGACACACTTTAGATATAAAAACACAAAGAGATTGGAAGTAAAAGGGTGAAGAAAGGTACAAATACAAATAGTAACTAAAAGAGAGTGGGGGTGGCCATATTATTGTCAGACAAAATAGACTTTAAATTAAAAGAGATTATAAGAGAGAAGAAGGGCATTATATATTGATAAAAGCTGTAATACAGCAAGAAGATATAACACTTATAAATATGTATATGCACCTAACAACAGAGTCCCAAAATCTGTGAAGTAAGTATTAATAGAATTAAAGGTAGTAATAGTTCTATAATGGAGAACACCAACAAATCACTTCCAATAATGGAGAGAACATCTAGACAAAAGAACATTAAGAAAATAGAGGACTTGAAGAAAACTATAAACCAATTGGACCTAACGGGCATACATAGACCATTCCACCCAACAGAAGCAGAATACACTCAAGTGCACATGGATCATTCTCCAGGATTGGCTATATATTAGGTCACAAAATAAGTCTTAATAAATTTAAGAAGATGGAAATTAGGCAAAGTATCTTTTCCGACCACAAGAGCATGAAGCTAGAAATCAGTAAGAGAAGGAAAACTGGAAAATTAACAAACGTGAAAATTAAACAACACACTCTCAACCAATGGGTCGAAGAAGAAATCACAAGGGAAATTAGAAAATACTTAGACAAAAATGAAAACTAAAGCATATACAAACATCTGTGCAGTGCAGTGTAGGGAAATTTATAGCTATAAATGCCTACATTGAAAAAGGAGGATTTCAAATTTAACCTTACTTCACACCTTGAGGAATTAGAAAAAGAGGAACAAACTAAACCCAAAATTAGCAGAAGGAAATAGATAATAAAGATTAGAGCAGAGATCAATAAAATAGAAAATAGAATAGCAGTAAAGAAAGTCAATGAAAACAAAAGTTGGTTCTTTGAAAAGATAAAATTGACAAACCTACAGCATGACAGACAAAGAAAAAAGAGGATACAAATAACTAAAATCAGAAATGAAAGGGGGAACATTACTACCAACCCCATAGAAATTAAAAGGTTTGTAGCAGAATACTGTGAACAATTCTATGCCAATAAATTAGGTAACCTAGTTAAAATGGACAAATTCCTAGAAAGACACAAGTTACACAACTTGGCTCGAGGAAATAATCTTAAGGCTCAGTTGGTACAGAATTTCTATTTGGGGTAATGGAAAAGTTTTGGTGGTGGTTGGTGGTGATGTTAGCACAACACTGTGAAAGTAATTAACAGCACTGAATTGTATATTTGAATGTGGTTAAAAGGGAAAATTTGGGGTTGTATATATGTCACTAGAATAAAAATTTTCAAAAAACGTAGGACTGTGCAACACAAACAGTGAACCCTAATGTAAACTATAGTCTATAGTTGATACTATAATTATAATGTTATTTCATCAATTATAACGCAGGTACCACAGTAATGCAGGGTGTTAATAATAGGGGGCATATCTGGGAACTCTGTATTTTGTGCATGATTTTTCTATAAACCCACAACTTCTCTAATAAAAAATATTTATATGCAAAAAGAAATAGAGAACCTCAGCAGACCAATAACAAGTAAAGAGACTGAATCAATAATCACCCAACAACGAAAAGTCCAGGACTGAATGGCTTCATTGCTGAATTCTATCAAACATTTAAAGAAGAATTAGCACTGATCCTGCTTAAACTTTTTTTAAAAATTGAAGAGAAGCAAACCCTTCCTAACTCATTCTATGAGGTCAGTATGACCCTAATAGCAAAGCTTAATAAAGACATCACAAGAAAAGAAAACTACAGACCAATATCCCTTATGAATATAGATGCAGAAATCCTCAACAAAGTACTAGCAAACCGAATCCAACAGCGCATTAAAAGAATTATACACCACAATCAAGTCGGGTCTATCCCAGGGATGCAAAGGTGTTTAATTAATGTAATACACCACATTAATAGAATGAAGGGGAAAATGCATTATCATCTCAGTTGGCATAGAAAAGGCATTTGACAAAATCCAGCACCCTTTCTTAATGAAAATATTCAGAAAACTAGGAGTAGGAAGGATCTTCCTTAACATGATAAAGGACATTTTATGAAATACCCACAGCTAATGCATTCAATGATGAAAGCCTATAAACTTTCCACCTAAACAAGACAACGATGCACACTGTCACCACTGCTCTTCAACATTGTACTGAAAGTTCTAGCCAGAGCAGTTAGGCAAGAAAAAGAAATAAAAAAGCATCCAAATTGGAAAGAAAGAAGTAAAAACTATCTGTATTCACAGATGACATGATCCTTTATATAGAAATTACCAAAGAATCCACAAGAAAACTGCGAATGCTAATAAGTGAATGCAGCAAAGCTGCAGGGTACTAGATCAATATGCAAAAATCAATTGTGTTTCTATACACAAGTAATGAATAACTCAAAAAGGAATTAAAGAAACAATTCCATTTATAATACCATCTAAAAGAATGAAATTACCTAGGAATAAATTTAACCAAGGAGTTCAAAGACTTGTACACTGAAAACTACAAAACAGCTATTGGAATTTGAGTTAGAACTTAAAAATAGAGATGTGTTAGATAGGTGAACAAGAAGACATGATTATAAGGATATTTAGGGCAGAGGGTGCAACAGTATCCAATTAGCAACTGTTCACCTAGCTTTAGTTAGGCGCTGTGCTAGGGTACAGGAATAGAGTGACAAAGAGGATATGATCCCTGCCCTGAAATGAACAGAATTGGTTTGGGGTACCTGCATGTGCACTAGCAGCGTTAGTACAAAGGACCAGGTTGGAGAGCTGTTGAATTCTATCTCCTTTGAGTCTTTTCTGTAGTATGTGGTAAGGCACTTGATTTTGCTCTATATTACATGAAAGTGATTTGTCATCATTAAACATTTTCAATTAGCTTGATTTCCTGCTGCCTTCCAAAATTTGCACAGGAAGCTTCTCCAAGGCAGCGGTATTGCTTCTCCTTTCTTATTTCTCCCACTTTGACAGATGCCTTGTAATACAAAGCAAAGTCAGTAGCCCTGCATCTTGTATTCCTGGGCCTCTCCCACCATCAGTAGAGCTATTGATCCAGGCAGCTCATCTCCGTGACAACCAGCCCTTTCTGAGCAAAGCTCATCCCCGAGGGTCTGTCTCTCATGGTGTTCACTGTCTTATGGTGGCTTCTCTTATTGCTTGTACAGGTGGTGACAGTGCCACAATATTTGAGGAAGAGGTTTGGTGGCTACCGGATCCATTTCTTCCTCTCTACTCTGATTTTATTCTTCTATATTTTCACTAGGATCTCGGTGAGTTATGTAAAAGCCAACCCAAGAAAGAGAACAACAGTAACAAAAAATCAATAGGCAGGACTATGCTAGATTTATCCCAAAAGTTCCCTCCTGGAGCCCCATAAGTTACTTGTTGGCCTTTGCTGTCTACACCAGAGTAGAGAACAAATAGCTTAATAATAAAAGGCAGAGGCATCTTCTGTGCCTCCCCCACTTTAAGTTACAGGTCTCTCTTCTGTATTCCCAGAGAACCTTGGACTTACCTTTGTCATAGCATGTTATGTCACTCCTCTGCTTAAAACAATCCAGGAGTTTTCCATTACCCTTAAACAAGAAAATCCAAATTATTGTGGCCTCTGAGGAGGGTCTTCTCTAGCCCTGCCCACCTCACTGGCCTTATCTCCTTATTCCCTCCCCCTTATTCACTGTGATCTAGCCACACTGCCTGTCTTATTGTTCCCACAATCATGGAGCTTATTCCCATTTTCGGCCCATTGCACTTGCTTTTTACTTTGTCTGCAGTGTTCTTCCCTAGATTTTTGCACAGCAGACTCCTCATCATTCAACTCAAATATCACCTTCTTGGACAGGCTGATATACCCAAGACAATCTCTATGCTATTACTCTGTTTAGTTTTCTTCATAATATTGTCACTGCATAAGAATATTTATTTGTGTTCTTACATATTATCTACCTCCTCCACTTCAGCCTGAGTTTCTTGAGACCAAGGGCTTTGCCTCTCTTGATTCACTGCATTACCCCCCAGTGCTGATAGCATGTTCAGCACATCAGGCACTCAGTAAATATTTTTTGAATGACCAAGTGAGTGTCACTTCTCACACTGCATAGAAATTGCCAGTTTAGTGGTCTGTCTCCTCCATTAACTGTAAGCTCCTTGAGAACAGTGGCTGAGTTTTGGTAACCGTGTGTCCACTGAACCTTGCCTAGAATCTGTGACATGGGTGGCACTCAATGAATGTTTGGTAAGTAAATAGATAGGTGAATGTTGGGAAACTTTCTGCCACTGATTTTGGGGACCAGAGTAACAATTAAGGCAAGTTATTAGCCAGTTAAATGATATACAGATTTCACATTCAGTGTCACCTAAGCCAGGGGTCAACAAATACAGCCCCCAAGCAAATACAGCCAGGGTTCTGCTTTGTACAGCCCATGAGCTAAGAAAGAATGGTTTGTACAAAGGTTTGTTTTTTTAAAAAAATCAAGCAAACAAAGAAGAAGATGCCACAGAAACAGTGTGTAGCCTGCAAAGGCTACAGTAGTTACTATATGGCCTGTTACAGAAAAAGTTTATCATCACCTTTTCTCACTCAGTGGTGGAGCTACAGGAACATCTCTTAGTCAACTACCCCCCTTTGGGTCTCCAGGGAGGGAGAGACTAAATTGTGGTAATTGGATTAACTCAAGTCTGAATGTTACTAACCTTGGTTGAACTTGAGGGACACAAAAAAGTTTGGGTAGACCTAACCCAAGGTCTGCTTCTGTCAGAAATTTGTATTAATCACAGACTGCCCGTTGTGCATGGCTTCTGAGGTCAGTTTCTTGATGGGATTCTTGTCAAGTCAGCTGGAAAGCAAAGTGCGGACTGTTGACTTTATCCTCATTTTAGGTGGAGGTCTTCTCTGGTGCTGTGCTCATGAAACTGGTTTGGGGGTTGGATGTTTACCTGGCCATCCTTTTCTTGCTGGCAGTTGCTTCTATTTATACCATCACAGGTGAGATAACCCTGAGCACACACAAAAGCCCTACTTCGTAACAGTCCTAATAGACCCAGAGGCATACACCGTAACTTTTGCAGTTTATCTAAGTCTGTAGATCATATTGCTGAGACCCAAGGGGGATGAATAGTGAAAATAACTGAGGCAGGGGTACCTAGGAGTTGTCCTACTACTGGAATTCTGATTGGGCTAGAGGAGGCTCTCCAAGGGAGAAAGGGTCTGATAAACATCACATGTGGGGTGGGCTGGGGCGGGGTCTGCCACTGCAGGCTGACAGGTAAAAGGGAACACAGAAAGGGAACAAGCTGGAGGCAGCAGCCTTAGGCCACCTGATCAGGCCATCCAGTAGGAGCTTCTATCTGAGCACTTCTGCCCTAGGTGTTCTCCAGAAAGTGGGAACTCTCTTCACTGCTTTATACAGCCACAGTGCAACTCGTGGGCCAAGGTGGAGAAAATCAGGTTGGGGAGTAGAATGTAAAATCAGTGGTTTTCAGTTGGTATGGATGCTTGTCCCATAAGGGGCATTTGGCAGTATCTGGATACAACTCTGGTTGTGACAACCAGGAAAGTGCTGCTGGCACCTAATGGGTAGAGGCCAGGAATGCTGCTAAACATTCTACAACAGGGAAGCGGCTGTGGCTCAATCAGTAGGGCTCCCGTTTACCATATGGGAGGCCCCGGGTTCGGTTCCCAGGGCCTCCTGGTGAAGGCAAGCCCGCCCGCACGGCGTGGTTAGCTGACCCAGCGAGCACAAGCAGCAAGGGGGGGATAAATGAATAAATAAATAAAATCTTTAAAAAAAAAAAAAAAAAAAAAAAATTCTACAACACACAGGACAGCCTCCTGCAACAAAGACTTAGCCAATCCAAAATGCTAACAGTGCCAAGGTTGAGAACTCTGCACTAAATCATTTTTAAAAAATCAGAGGTTGGCAAATTTTCTCTGTAAAGGGCCAGATAGTAAATATTTTCAGCTTTTCAAGCCAGATCTTGTTGCAGCTACTCAACTCTGCCATTGTAGTATGAAAGCAGCCATAGATAATATGCAAACAAATGGGCAAGGCTGTGTTCCAATAAAACTTTATTTACAAAACAGGTAGCGGGTGTAGCTCGATCACTGAGAGCCTGCCAAACTTTGCATGTACAAGGTTCCAGGTTCAATCCCAGGTACCTTCTAAAAAAAAAAAAACCAAAACCCCAGGAGTAGGCTGGATTTGGCCTCAGGCCAGTTTGCTTATACCTGAAATAAATATTTCTAATATAAAAATCATTTAATAAGGTTAGGTATAACCGGAGGAGAAATTAAATAAGGGAGTACAAGGAAGTTTATCATGAAGGATATGGGCAGGGTGAACACACACCTGTCCACCAGTTATGATACCATAACACAGAGACTCCATAGAAACTAAAAAGAGAACTTTTTGAGTAACCAAAAAAAACCACTCATATAATATGTAGTGAACATGTTGACTTCTTTAGCAAGAAATTATTTCACCTAAACCAATGACTAGATTTACCAAGCTTAAATATATCCTGGGTGAAATTTCTTTAATGAGTTATAGGAAGCTTGGGATTTTCCACATACTGCTTTGTGGTTGTCTTAATTGGAGATAAACTTATAGACTGTGTGACGCTTGGGGTAGATTACGTGTGGTTGTGGACTTTTGGCACTGGGCTAAGTGGGTATCCTCTTGGAGTTAAAGGGATAAAATTTTTATATTGGGAAAGATTTCATTTTTATCTAAAAAAAAAAAAAAAAAGAAAGAAGGGAAAGAACAGAATCCCCTAGAAACCTACTGATACCCAGAAATATGTGGATTCCCATTAGAAGGGTGTCTAGAAACTCCACTGGATACACCACCAGGTCATTTTGCCATATTTTCATTGATGCAAGAATTGAAGGAACTGGGTACAAGGAGAGCTGGGGGTAACAGGATGGTTGTTCTTGTGTCCTCTCAGGGTTTTTCTGACTAGACTGGGACTTAGCTGGGTTCTGGTTAAACCCTGTATCTACCACCAAGGGCTGGGCTTTTGGGGAAATCAGTCTCTTTGCTGCCAGGAAGGACTTTCATAACACGAAAGCTCTTCCAACAAGCCCCAGGCTGCCATGAGAGTTGTTCTACTACTGGGTGAGGGTCTTCTCTTATGGAGGCAGAAGGACAGTTGTGTAGGATTTTGCATTACTGCCAAATTAGGGGGTTGGGGGGTAGAATGAGATGATCTCCAATGTTGCTTCCAAACTGAGGTTTTGACATTAAAGATGTAAGTTTTTCCCAAAAATGGGAAATAAAGGGAAACTGGGATATAGAAGCGCAAGGTAAGAATCCAATAAAAGATCATTGAGCATGTTAAAGAGAGGAAACAGGATGTATCAAGACTTAGCACAAGTAGTTATAAGACCCACTGAATTAAAGGCACAAAACGTTTGAATGTGGATATCTAGAGTTGAAAAAAGTATATAGAAAAGGTGATGCAGAAGTAACTTTCAGCAGAGATGCTCAAACGTGGCTTTCATTTCTGTTTCCCTTTGCTTCTTCAGGCGGTTTTGCCGTTATAATATATACTGATGTCTTACAAGCCGGCTTTATCCTTTTGGGATCATTCTTGTTAATGGGCTTTGGTAAGTGAAACTTGGGTCTGAGGAATGTGGGTGGAATCTCTGACTCAGAGCTGCCTAGGACCATTTCCGCACCCTCATTTTACAGATGAGGAGACTAAGGCCCTCAAGACCCGAGAGTGTTGTTCTCTAAGATCATATTGGCAATTGGGGATGAAACTTCTATTCACTTTAGAAGAAAGGGGTAGGGAAACAGGGTGGAGATGATAAACTAGAGTGCATCTTCTCCAGCCTCCTGATGCTACTGCACAACATAACAATTTTTTTATATATACCTTGATTGTTCGGTGATGTTTTCACACAATTCACCGTCTTACCAGTCAGTAAACATTAGCATTAGTACACCATGAAGTAACATGGGACATTTTTATTGGGGTATTCATGTTCTCATGATAAGTAAATGATTATCAAGTAGTGAGACAACAGTTTTCTGTTTAAAATATATAAAAACTTGTACATCCAAGTATTAGTCTCAGACTTGTCACCGTGGGAACCCATTCACATACAATTTTATTTATTTTTATTTATTTTGGGATAATATTTTGGGCATATTCTTCCAGAGATACTCTTCACACATACAAAAATTTTTATGTCTTGGATATATATTTTAATAGAATCAAAACATAAAGTTTTGCTGGCTGATTTTCTTCCACCTCCCCTAAATCATGGACAAATTTCTATGTCAGTAAGTAGACATCTTTTTATTGAAAAATATACAAATCAAAGTATATAGCCCAATGAAATATTACAAAGTAAACACATTCTTAAAACCAGCACCTAGGTCAAGAAATTATCTTTTTTTCCCCATCCTTTCCAAACTTTATATCTTTTATTTCTTTTTCTTCCTATTGCACTGGCTAGGACCTTTAATGCAGTGCTGAATAGAAGTAGAGTAGCAGGTATCTTTGCCTCATTCCTAGTCTTAGAGGAAAAGCTTCGAATATTTCACCATTATATACAATATTTGCTATAGATTTTTGTAGATACCCTTTGTCAAGCTAAGGTGTTCTCTTCAGTTCCTAATTTGTTAGGATTGTTTGTCATAAATGAGTTTTGAATTTTACCACATTTTTTCCACACCTACTGAGATGATTATATTATTTTCTCCTTTATTCTGTTAACATGATGAATTTCACTGACTTTTTTTTTTATGTTAACTCAGCTTTGCATTCCTGGAATAAAGTCAGCTCTTCTAGAGATTTCCCCAAATTCCTCTCCAACGTGGCAAAGTGACTAACTTACAAACTCATGAGCAGTGTTCGAGACTATGTTTCCAAACCTTCCAGCCAACACTGATGGTTTAAGACTTTTTTAAATTTTGCCCATCTATTAAGTTAAACAACAACAAAAAAAAGGTACTTTTTTTTTTTTTAATTTGCAGTTTCCTGATACTGGTGAGGTTGAGCATTTTTTTCATATATTCCGTGATCATTTGTATTTCCTCTTTTTTGACGTTACCTGCTCATATTCCCTACCCATATTTCTTTCCAGTAGTTTTCCTTGGTTATTGATGTGTAGCAGTCCTTTCTCCATGATGCAAATCTCTTCTTCCTGTCTCACAAAATTTTTAAGTTGATTTCCAGCATATAAAATTTAAAGTTTAACATCGAATTTATAAACCTTACTTTTCCTTTATTTATTTATTTATTTATTTATTTACCTCCCCCCCTTGCTCCTTGGGCTCACTGTGTCCATTTGCTGTGCGTTTTTCTGTGTCTGCTTATCTCCCTTTGTTGCGCCAGCTCACCATGCTGTGTGGGCTGTCAACTCACCGCGCCAATTTGCCTTCACCAGGAGGCCCTGGGAATCAAACCAGGGGCCTCCCGTATAGCAAACGGACACCCAACCACTTGAGCCACATCCACTTCCCTACTTCTCCTTTTGAAATGCTGTTTAAGTATGTACTTCCTAACGCTGAGGGTAATCTAACTTGGTAGCATTGTTTTTCATCTTTAGTTTTTTTAATCTACATGGAATTTATTTTTGTTAATGCCATGAGGTATCTTTATTAATTTTATAGTCACACAGCATCCTTTCTTCATTCCCCTCTCATTGACTAGTTATTAATTCCATATGACCATGAACCTATTTCAAAAATAAGTCTTATTTCAAAGGAACAAGTTTTAATAGCCCAAAATGAAAATAATGTTTTAGCAAAATCAGTGGCATTATGGGTGTTTCATGCTTTTAAAAAATATATTTTTCATTGTTAAGATTTTACACCATTTAGCATATCTGGAGAAAACGTGCCACAGGCTTTGAAGGAAATTTCAAATATAAAGTTTCATAAATATCTTATTGGTGTTCCTGGAAGAAGGATACTAAATTCTGTTTTAGTCAGAATTCTTTAGATAATTTGTGGCAAAATTTTAGTTCAAAACTAGTATAAGTAAATAAGTGCTTTTTTTTTTTTTTTTTTTAGCTCACATAGGTAAAAATTCCAGGGACATATAACCTTCAGGCATGGCTGCATCCAGGGTTCTGAATGAACCAGATAGACAAAATAGCTTCAAACTGCCATACTAGCTAAGAACTCCAAAAGAAGGAAGCAGTCTCTTTTGGTCCCTTCAGCAGAAGGGTCCTGAGAAGGTTCAGATTGGCCAGTTTGGCTCATGTCCATTCCTGACACATTTGTTGCCAGGGAATAGGGGGTGTTGGCCAGATCTAGGTCACATCCCAGATTGGGATGAGGGAGGAATTAACTAGTCCTGCCTAAGCCCCACATAATGGAATGCTACTGTAAAGAGGGGTTCTGCTACCAGGAAGGGGATGGGGGAGGAAGTGAGTCTGGGCATGCAATAATTACCTCACCAATGTCCACTATAATTTTCTTTCTCTTTGAAAGAGATAGTCTTTTCTTGGGCACAGAAGGTCTTGATGGTTCATCACTCCATAGGTCACCATCTTTTACAGTTGTACCTTTTACATTAGATATGGTCAATCAAACTGAGTCTTCCTTTGCAATTTTGGTTCTTCAGATATGCATTGTTGTGTTCTTGAAGGTACTAATAAGCACTCTGTGGTGTTTTAAAGCCTTTAAGGAAGTGGGAGGATACCAGGGCTTGCTGGATAAGTATATGCATGCCATCCCAAGTATTGTCAGTGAAGGAAACTGGACTGCCAAGCCGGAATGCTACAACCCTCGCCCAGATGCTTTCCATATCTTCCGAGATCCCATCACTGGAGACATTCCCTGGCCTGGACTTGTCTTTGGCGTCTCCATCCTCTCCTTGTACTACTGGTGCACAGATCAGGTAATTAGAGACATTGTAGCTGGGGGACGTGACAGCATTTGGGAAGGGCTTAGTGATTCTCTGTGTATGCCAGGCTTTGCCAAGATCCATACAGCCACAGGTAACTGGGAACCTGTCTCAGTGATCATTTCCCCTGTCAATATTTATTTATTGCATAAATAACTTTATTACTTTATAAGAAATTCTATTTTTAAATGGAAATTTCACCCACAATCCCATCTAACCCATCAGCCATTTTCAAATTTTCTTTCCAATCATTTGTTTAAAAAGCATAAATTTTTAAATAAAACTGGAATAAAATGGGAAAGTTCCATCTATTTATCCTACCTCAATAGTAAATGTCCTTTTGACACAAAAAGGTATATACATGACACAGCTGCCAACTTTTTTTCAACTGGACAACAAGTGTCAAAACTTGTGGGTAAAACAAGATTGGTCAGGAAAAGATAAGTATTCCTATAATTGGTAATAATCTGACACAATGTCCTATTGCCATTTTTAAAGGCCCATTTTCAGTTTATTCAAATTTGTTTCTATGGTGTTTTATCCCTCCTGATAAAAAAAAACTCAGACTTTTATAATTTGTCTATGCTGCTCTTCATCAAAAGGTTGATTCTCTGGATCAAGTCAGTGGCATCAGAATGCCTGTAATGATCAGGTTCATTGTCACTAACATCTGGCATCACAGCAGTTGAACTGGATTTAATGGCTTCTTTATTTTTGTGAAGTACAACTTGACCTTAAAATCTAGAGAAAAGTATCAGTTGGCCTTGTCTTTATTTGCTTTGTCAAGATCATTTTTGTTAAAAGTAAGTACTAGATATTCCTTGTCATTATCTGCAAACTCTGTACTGCAAATATTATCAATTTCTTGATTACATAGACTTCCATTTCCAACTCTTTATGAAGTTTCCTCTGGTCCTGGTAGGAAGAATGTATTCACTCAAAAGTGAAACATTTTGCACTTTAGCGTCTTGTTATGTTTGTGGAAGAACTGTACTTCAATGTCACTATGCAGGCAAAGGCCGAGAGAACTCAGAGTACATGAACTTGTCTTCCTGTCATGTGGATCCTGAATTAGAGGAGTATATCTTCCCCTTGAGCTTGTTGGCTACAGAGGATTACAAGTTCTGCCACTGAACACCGGAATAGTGTCAGAAACAATACCAGTGGTCTATAATCCAGATGATCCTAAAAAGCATCATTTCATTGAAAGTGAAAAATAGCTCTTTTTTATTCTGATTGTAATAGTGATGCATACTTTTAAAATAGCATAACTGTATTGAGATATGTACATCAGAAGACTGTATAGAGCATATACATATAGCTTTAAAATAATGAAGTGGACGTCTCTGTAACCATTACCCAGGTTAAGATACAGAACATAGCCATTAAAGTAAAAATGACACAACTTTATTGTAAAAAGTCAAAAAATGAAGAAAAGTTCAAAGATGAAATCACCAGAATCCCATCAAGAGGTGAAATCTACTGTATTTTCACAAATATTTTTCCAGATATCTTTCTGTACATAGGAACAAAAAGAGATGTATGAATTATTTTACATAAACATAATTAGGCTTCACCTGCTCTCCATCATTTCTTGGGTTTCTTTTTATTCAGAAGTCTTTTGCAGACATCCTTTTATGTAGGCAAATAAGCATCAACATTTTCAGATTCGCTATTGCAAACACCGGTGCTGGGAACATTCTTGGACAGGCAGCTCTGTAACACTTGTGTGAGTGTCTCCCAGATACCTTATATTTTTGGTTCCTTTTGTTAATGTTGTTTTTTAAATTACATTTCCTCATTATTGATTATGCCTAGAAATGGACATTTATTTTAGGATTATAGGTCTTAGATCCAGCCACATTGTTAGTCTTACTAATTCTAATAAGTATCAGTATATTCTTATGTACACAGTATATCAGCTGAGACTAATGAAAGTTTTATTCCTTCCATTCCCGTCCTTAAACCTTTTACATATTCCTCTTATCTCACTGTGCTGACTCAGACTTCACATGTCATGGTGCCTAGGAGAAATAAAGCAGTGGGTAAGAACACGGACTCAAGCCATACTGTGCACTTCAAATCCTGACTCTGCTGTGTACTAACTGGGAGACCCTGGGCAAAGTACTCTGTGTTTCTATGCTTCTGTCTGCTCATCTGTAAAGTAAGGACAGTAATAGTGCCTGCCTACTGTTCTTGTGAGGAGTGAATGAATCGGGATGCTAAATGGCTGGCAGACAGTAAGCATTACAATTACTAAGCAGTAATAGTGGGCATCCTTGGCTGGTGACTGATTTTAAAAGGAATATTTCTTGTGTTTCATTATTGAGTGTAATGTTTGCATTGGGTTTTGTGTTGATACTCTGTAAGAGGTTAGAAACATTCCTTTACATTTCTAGCTTGCTTCAGTTTTTTCTTTGATTTTAAATCATGAATGGGATGTTGCATTTCATCAAATTCTTTTTAGTGTTTTATGCGTCTATTGAGATGCCCATATGGGTTTTCTCTTTTAATTTGTTAATGGAATGAATTTATACCACGTTTTCTTCTCTTTAAGGGTTAGTTTTGTCTTTTTCAAAGTTACATATGCATAAAATTTAACAAGTTGAATCCTCCACAAGGTTTATTATGAAAACAGCAGTCTCCCCCATCCTACTTCCCCTTATGGTCTCCACCCCCGCAGAAGCAATGGCTTTCAACTTGTGAAACTCTTCCTTTGAATAATTACTTCCTTATCTCTAAATACTTATGCTGTTGCTTCTTGGTTTTTCTGATTTAGGCATTACTTCCTGACATCCCACTTCTGAAAATGAAGACTGTTAACTCTTTCACTCACTCCTGACACATGCACTCACATCCTCCCACACATGCAGGCATGTGCAGGCACATACGATGCCTTCATTCCCCCAATATACTTAATGTCATCACCTTAGTTGGTGCTGTGTTTGGGGTTAATGTTACCGCAACTATGTAAATACATTCACTGAAGAAATATACATACATACATACATACGTACATACATACTTTCACTGATAAGCTAAGTAGTATATTAAGAATGCACTTCTTTCTTGAACAACTCTTTGTTTCCCCAGGAGTTAAAACAATCTTTATTAATTTGCTTAGTGTTCTAAGTATTTGTCACTAATTCAATCCCCAAACCCTTCCCCAATGTCTCCAATGATTATATCTCTCATATGTTAAGGAGTTCAACTATTTCACTAATTTTGTCTTTATGGGTCATCTTTCCTGGAGCAGTTTGACTTATTCCAGTCTTGGTTGCTCACTAAGCGCAGCTGTCATTCTTGTATCTCCCTTTGCCATCATCCTGAGAATTACTTTTGCTTCTCTCTTAGATCAAATACTGCTTCCTGGACCCCAAGAGTTTGTTTTTCTGGGTTTACTTTCTCACTCTTTTTCTTTGATTCCTTTAGTGGTTGCCCTTGAATTTTTAATCTACATACTGAAGTGTTGGTATTTTTTCCTTTCTTCCAACAATTCAAAGATTTTAGAATGCTTTAACTCCTCTCCCCCCTCCCCACCCACCCACCCACACACCTTGTGCTATTACTGTCCAGTATTTTAGCTCTGTTTCCTTTGGAGACTTTTAACCACACATATTAGACATTATTGTCTTAATTCCATTAGTGTTAATTTTCTTTTCTTACCATTATTTCTTATATCTTATACCTTCCTTCTGTAATCATCTTTCTTCTCCTTGAAGTGGACATTCCTTTGGAGTATTGATGTGGGGGGCGTGGGTTTTTGGTGATGAATTTTCCAAGGTTCTCTTTGTCTAACATCTTTATTTTTACCCTTGGTCTCGAAAGTTTCTTTTTGCTATATATAGAATTTGAGGTTGATGGTTATTTTCTCTTAGCACATTGAAGGCATTTTCTTCTGATTTCTGGCTTCCATTTCTGCTATGGAGACCTCATCTTCAATCTAATTCTTGTTCCTTTGTAGGTAATCTGATTTTTATTTCTGTTTTTTTTTTTCAAAAGCATGCCTTTGATTTTATTGTACATTCTGATCCTCAGGATTCATGTGTTTCATCAATTCTGGAAAATGACGAGTCTTTTACATTTTGATAAACTCTCACCCCCACTCTCTCTTATTAAACTCCACTTATATATGGATATTGGACTTTATCTCCCTGTATTTCACGTGTCTTACCTCTCTTATTTTCGATATCCTCCTCTCTCTGTGTTGCATGATGCGTAATTTTCTCAGATTTGTTTTCCAGGTGATTAATTGTCTCTTTATCTCTTACCTATTCTGTTATTTTACCAATAAATTGAATTTTAATTGCAGTCATTTTGTTTTTCATTTGTAGATGTTCTTCAGGATCCCAGGTTGCAGTCCTCACTGCTGTCAAGCATTTGAGGGATAGGGAAGGTAGCCACTGCATGAAGGGTGAAATTTACTGATACTTAACTGCAGTTTACCACTGTCTTCCTCCATCCCTTCCCTGGATGCTGCACAGTGTTCCATTAGACTCCAGAGTTTCAAAATAGTTGATTAAGACAGTTCCTGCCACTTCAGCAAAAGTTGTTTGGGTGGAGGGACTGATTCCTGGAGCTTGCTGCTCCAACAGCTTCTCATAATCCTCTCCTCAAAAGATAATTTTTAAATAATGTATTGTGATTAAGTCAGATTTAACGCAGGCATAGAAGGAAGATTCAAAGAGAAAATGTATTGGTGCAATTGTTATTAATATACTAAAGAAAATAATATAATTCTCAATAAATGCAGAAACAGCATTTTATAAATTTGCACACCTATTTATGATAAAAAGCTTACATCAAAATAGGAATAGAAAGGAACTTCCTTAACTTGATAAAGATTATACACCAAAAGTTTACTGCAAACATTTTATGGAATGAAGAACTTTAGATGCATTTCCTTAGAGATCAGGAATGAGAAAAAATGTTATATTTTATTCACAGTCTTGGTGAAATCTATAGTTTTAGCTGTTCACTTGCATTGTACTTCTTTCTTTCTTATAGCTTTGATCAGAACTGCTGGTATTTTCTACTTATATTAGAAAATATAATGGGAAAATACAATTCTATTCACAGTAGCACCCTTTGAATTAACTGAATCAAGAATACATGACATCTGTGAAAAAATTTTAAACTATTAGTGAATGTAGATGATGATCTGAATAAATGGAGAGTCAGTCTATGTTCTTGAATGGGATGACTTTATATTTTTAATATGTCAGATCTCCAAAATTTAGTCTATAAATTAAATGTAACCAATCAAACTTCTACCTGGATTTTTTGAAGAATTCAAACTTATTCTAAAAATTATTTAGGCCTCTAACAATAGTAGATTGTTAAATAAATTGTGAAATATTCATACAGTAAAAATGCAACATAGCAAGTTAAAAGGAAGGAAGCTACACAATAAGATGGATGAATCTTAAAACCATGATGCTGAATACAGGAAGATAAACACAAAAGACTATGTTGTACATGACTCCATTTGTATATAGTTCATTATAAGTAAAGCTAAGATATATTGTTTAGGGATACACAATTAAATGGTAAAAGTATAAAGAAAAGCAAAGAAGAAATAATGAAAATTGTCATGGAAGTGGTTATTTCAGGAGGGAGAGAAAGATTGAGGTGTAAAAGAGGCACTCAGAGATGTCTGGGGTACCTGCAGTGTTTCCATTCTTGATCTGGATAATGATTACACAGTATTGTCTTTAATATGCTACTGCTGTGCATTTATGTAATGTACTTTAGTATGTTAATAAAGTAAATAAGGTGTAAAGGTTATGTGGACGAAGAAAATAGCACAAATAGCTACCCCCAGTTTGAAAATGAAGAACAAAGAAAGAGAATTTTCCCTACCAGATATTTAAATATGTACAAAGTAACAGTAATCAAAACAATTTGAAATTGGCAAGAACAGATACATAGATTAATGGAACAGAATAGACACTGGAGACAGACTTATGTACTTATGGGAATTTAATATATATTTAAGGAGACTTCCAGGAAGATGGCGGACTAGTAAGACACAGGAATCTCTTCTCCAGAAAAATAGCTAGAGGACAGGCTGAAACAGCACCAAAAAAGATCTAGAGTTTAGGACAGCAGGTGAAGGCTGGACACCACCCAGAGGAGAGAGGGACAAAAGAGGGAAATCGCGACTACAGAACCTTGAGTTGGAACCAGCGGCAGCTGCTGCTGGCACCCTCCGCCACACTAAAGACTCTTTAGAATTCTCAGGCCTCTGGGCTTGCGAATACAGTCAAAGAGGGCTCCAGGGATCTACCACCCCAGAAAGGGGAGAGAGAGGGACACAGCCTAAGGCTGACTCAACTTTTGACTCACAAATTTGGTCTGCTGTATCCCAAGAACCCTTCCAGGCCGGGTGGGGCTGCAGCATTGTTTGCCTTGGAGCCTGCAAGAGGCTAAAGATATACAACCCTCCCAATTTCCTTCTCTACTAACAGGGACTAATTGTTGAGGACTAAGAGGGGAGCGGAAATATTTCCTGCCAGGAAAAAGGAGGGGGCTGCCAGAGAAGACTGGAGAACTGTCTCAGGGAAAGTTTGAATTACAAAGCTCCTAGCCTCCAGACAGGAAGTTCTATCACATTGATCTGGTCTGTGTTGCAACAAATACACTCTGAACAGGCATTGAATTGAGAGCTGCCAAAAAGTGCCATCTCCTGGCAGACCAAGGAAGTGCACACAAAAAAATTGAAAATAAGTAGAAGATGCTTTTTCTGCCCAAGGCCCTAGGAAGCAACTCTAAAATCAATTGCTGGGTCCAGTGCCCAGTTCTGAGCAGCCAGCAGGACAATCCTAACAATCCAGGTTGAGCCAAAAATCAAAGAGCTGTGGTAACTCACAGCCTCCTGCCACTAAATCCCTATAAAAGAGAAAGAGATTGAGCATCTGAGTAAACTACATTCTAACCAGATGCCTAAACACCAGCAAAAAGTTACAAGCCTTACTAAGAAAATAGAAGACATGGCCCCAAAAAAGGAATATATCAAAGTCCCAGAAGAGATGCAGAATTTGAGAGAACTAATCAGCGAGATGAGCACAAATTTCCAAAATAAATTAATGAGATGAAAGACAATATAGTTAAAGAGATGAATGACATCAAGAAGACATTGAGTGAACACAAAGAAGAATTTAAAATCCAGAGCAGAAAAGTAACAGAGCTCATGGGAATGAGTGACACAATAGGTGAGATCGAAAACACATTTGAGGTATACAACAGCAGACTCGAAATGATAGAAGAAAGAATAAGTGATACTGAAGACAGAACACCTAAAATTGAAGAGAGGAAAGAATGGAAAAAATTGAGCAAGGGGCTCAGAGTTGAATGGCAACACAAAACGCAGCAACATACGTGTCATGGGAGTTCCAGAAGGAGAAGAGAGTGGGAAAGGGGCAGAAAGAGTATTTGAGGAAATAATACCTGAAAATTTCCCAACTCTCACGAAAGAAATGAACTTGCATGTCCAAGAAGCACACTGTACCCCAGTCAGAATAAATCCAAATAGACCTACACCAGGACACATACTACTCAGAATGTCAAATGTCAAAGATAAAGAGAAAATTCTCAGAGCAGCAAGAGAGAAGCAAACAATCATGTACAAGGGACATCCAGTAAGACATTGTGCAGATTTCTCTTCAGAAACCATGGAGGTGAGAAGACAATAGTATGATACAGTTAGGAAACTGAAAGAGAAAAACTGCCAGCCGAGATTTCTTTATCCAGCAAAACTGTCCTTCAAATATGAAGGTGAATATAAAGTATTCACAAACAAACAGAAACTAAGAGAGTTTGCAAAAAAGAATCCACCTTTGCAGGAAATATTAAAGGAAGCCTTAGAACCTGACAGAAAAAGACAGGAGAGAGAGGCTTGGAGGAGAGTATAGAAGAAAGAAAAGCAGAAAGGATAACCAAAAGAGTAAAAAAAGAGACAAAAATAAGATGACATATGAAAACCAAAGAATACAATGGAGGA
>JAKSZT010054557.1:88635-138973 GCA_026826555.1 Tolypeutes matacus
TATTCTTTGGTTTTCATATGTCATCTTATTTTTGTCTTTCTTTTTACTCTTTTGGTTATCCTTTCTGCTTTTCTTTCTTCTATACTCTCCTCCAAGCCTCTCTCTCCTGTCTTTTTCTGTCCGGTTCTAAGGCTTCCTTTAATATTTCCTGCAAAGGTGGATTCTTTTTTGCAAACTCTCTCAGTTTCTGTTTGTTTGTGAATACTTTATATTCACATTCATATTTGAAGGACAGTTTTGCTGGGTAAAGAATTCTCGGCTGGCAGTTTTTCTCTTTCAGTTTCCTAATTGTATCATACCACTGTCTTCTCACCTCCATGGTTTCTGAAGAGAAATCTGCACAAAATCTTACTGGATGTCCTTTATACATGATCGTTTGCTTCTCTCTTGCTGCTCTGAGCATTTTCTCTTTATCTTTTGCATTTGACATTCTGAATAATATGTGTCTTGGCGTAGGTCTATTTGGATTTATTCTCATTGGGGTACGGTGTGCTTCTTGGACATGAAAGTTCATTTCTTTCGTGAGAGTTGGGAAATTTTCAGCTATTATTTCCTCAAATACTCTTTCTGCCCCTTTTCCTTTCTCTTCTCCTTCTGGAACTCCAATGACAAGTATGTTCTTGCGTTTTGTGTTGTCATTCAACTCTCTGAGCCCCTGCTCAATTTTTTCCATTCTTTTCTCTCTCTGTTCTTTTCTCTCTTCAATTTTAGCTGCTCTGTCTTCAGTATCACTTATTCTTTCTTCTATCATTTCGTGTCTGCTGTTGTATGCTTCAAATGTTTTTTTTACTTCACCTATTGTGTCTTTCAATCCCATGAACTCCGTTACTTTTCTGTTCATGATTTCAAATTCTTCTTTATGTTCGCGCAATGACTTCTTGATGTCATTGATCTGTTTAACTATATTCTCTTTCATCTCATTAATTTGATTTTGGGAATGTGTGCTCATCTCACTGATTAGTTCTCTCAAATTCTGCATCTCTTCTGGGACTTTGCTGTATTCCTTTTCTTGGGCCATGTCTTCTATTTTCTTAGTATGGCCCGTAATTTTTTGTTGGTGCTTAGGCATCTGGTTAGTTTGTATTTTACTTAGATGCTCTCTCTCTTTCTCTTTTATGGGGTTTTAGTGGTAGGCGGCTGTGAGTTACCACCGCTCTTTGATTTTTGGCTCAACCTTGATTGTTAGGATTGTTCTGCTGGTTACTCAAAACTGGGCACTGGACCCAGTAATTGGTTGTAGAGTCGTTTCCTAGGGCCTTGGGCAGGGAGGCTATAGAGGCCAGGAAAAGACTCTCTTACTTATTAATTTTCTTATGTGTACTTCCTTATTCTGCCAGGAGATGGCGCTTGTTGGCTGCTCTCAATTCAATGCCTGGTCAGAGCGTATTTGTTGTGACACAGACCAGATCAATGTGATAGATCTTCCTGTCTGGGGGCTCGGAGCCCTGTGATTCAAACTTTCTGAGACAGTTCTCCAGACTTCTCTCGTAGCGTCCCCCTTTTCCCAGCTAGGAAATATTTCCACTCTCTTCTGAATCCTCAACAATCAGTCCCTGTTAGTAGAGGAGGAGATTGGGAGGTTTGTGTATCTTTAGCCCCTTGCAGGCTCCAAGGCAAACAATGGCGCAGCCCCACCCATCCTGGAAGGGCTCTCGGGACAGGGCAGACCAAACCTGGGAGTCCAAAGCAGCGTCAGCCCCTGGCTCTCTCTCCCCTCTCCCGTGGTGTCCTCAACAATTAGTCCAGGCTAGAAGAGAGGGAGGTTGCGAGGATCTGATTTCTCCAGTCCTTTCTAGGCTCCCAGGGCAAACCGCCGTGTGGAAGGGTCTGTGGGGCTCTGCAGCCCAAATTTCAGGTCCGAACCTGAGTCAGCCTAAGGCTGTGTCCCTCTCTCTCCCCTTTCCGGGAGTGGCAGATCCCTGAAGCCCCCTTTGTCTGTGGTCGCAGGCCCAGGGGCCCGAGAATTCTGAAGAGTGGGGGGGAGGGTGCCGGCAGCAGCAGAAGCTGCTACTTGCAACTCACAGTTCTGTAGTCGCGATTTCCCTCTTCTGTCCCTCTCTCTTCTGGGTGGTGTGCAGCCTTCACCTGCTGACCTAAACCCTAGAAGATCTTTTTCGGGGCTGTTTCAGCTTGTCCTCTAGGTATTTTTCTGGAGAAGAGATTCCCGTGTCTTACTAGTCCGCCATCTTCCCGGAAGTCTCTGTAAGTTCACTTTTACTATACATTTAAATTGTTTATGTACGTTCATGTATGAATGGTACACTTCAATAAAATTTTATTTTAAAAAAGGCAGTCGAGTAATGTTTTCAAAGTACCAAGAGGAAATACCAACTTCAAATTGTTTAGCTCCCTAAGATATTATTCAGAACCAAGTTTAAAATAAAGACATAACCTTCTCTAAAGAAAGACTGAAGATATACCTGAGGAAACAGGAAGCATGGAAAGTATACTTAGCATAGAACTTGGTAGCACAAGTAAATCTAAAGCATTGGCTGAAAAATAATAAATGGCTAATATGGGAAATATGAAACAAGGTGAAACTACAATATTGGTCACCAGTTTGGAATCAAATCTGTCTGTGAACTTTAAATTGTTCAGGAGAAGGGTAGGGTTATTAATTTACTTTAGTATCCATATTAAAATTTTAAGGGTAAGTATTAAAAGCATAGAAGTAGAATATATACCTTCCTAACTAGTAATGGAAATGAGTAAAGAAAATTTCAATTTAAAAAGGCAAATACCATTTTTAAACAAAAATCCTTCCCTTCCCCAACTTTTAAATATATAGCAATATACTAAAAGGGCTTAGAACTTTGTACATGAAATGATTTATTATCTTGATGCCACTTCTTCCTAAACTAGGAAAGAATAGCATTGCTTCCCTTGCCCTACAGCTCCACCCACTCCTTGGGACCATCTCATCTCCAAGGGGGGCCAGGCAAAAGTTAGGCCCTGCAGTCTCCGTACACTCCTGCTCACAGAGGCCCCCATCCACAGAGAAGCTGGCAGCAGTGGAGGGGGGAGGGCCAGTAGACCTCCCCAGAATCAGGACCTGTGGCCTGAGGCGGATCACTTTGGAGCTTTTCCCTCTTTTAGTAAAATAACTGCATTTGGAAAATAAGGAAAGCATAAAGGAGGAAATGAAAATCCTATCACCCCACGATTAACCCCTTTTCTTTTGTTGGTTTATTCCTGTTGGCTTGTTTCTAGTTTAGAGTGGCAGCATATGTGTGTGTGCTATTTTGTGTCCTGTTGTACCTTTCAGCTAGCAGTCTATGGTGAGCATAGCTTTTCATGTTATTTAAATGTTCTTCAAAGAACATAATTTTTAGTGCCTACATAATACTGCATTGTTTGGAGGCACTGGACCGTGCCTTTATTTTCCTTATTAAGTGCTTCTCCACTACCAGCTGGGCATTTCTGTTCCATCCTGATGGCATACCGCCTTCTTCCAGCAGCAGCACCATGAAAAGGGGATTATGAAAGAACTCATGGGAGAATTTTGCTTTATCAGGGTTTATACTAATGAATTTCTGTTTAAATGAATGAAATTGGTCCCGGTTCTGAACACCCCATTGTTGCCAGGACCCACCTTTGCCGTGATTGCTGTGACAAGGGCCCTCTTCCCGATGCCCAGCAGAGCCTGCCTGTGGCCTCCAGGAGGAAGTCTTGCCCTTGCCAAGGAAAAGCCCCAAAGCCTGTGCTGATGTGCTTGGTGCACAGTGCTAGCAATGAGGCCAAGGTCATGCGCGCATTCCTTGTCCCCTCCAGCAGCTGATGGGCAGAGTGTGCTCATCAGCCCTCTTCTCAGCCCTGGATGCCCCGTAGACTCCTGGGGCTGGGTCCAGTAGAAGAGGGGGGGGGAGCTTAGCATAGGCACCCCCGAGGTCTCGTCGTGCAGCAGGTCAGGGTCAGTCTGTCTGTGCCGAGGTGGCCCAGGCACTTAGGCATCACCCTCCTAATGGGCCTCTGTTTCCCTGGCAGATGACTGTCCAGCGGTACCTTGCAGGGAGGAGCATGTCCCACACGAAAGGCGGCTGCATCCTGTGCGGGTACCTGAAGCTGTTGCCAATGTTCACCATTGTTATGCCAGGGATGATCAGCCGCATCCTGTACCCAGGTAAACTCTTGGTCCTGCTCTCTTCCCATCCAAATGCCTCCTCCCTCAGAGATCTAGAGAGTTGGGGGCTGACCACCTCCCCCCTGGTATACAAGTGACCACGTGCCCCGGACTCCTTCTTGGGAGTGAATGAGTTAGGATTAGGGATGTAGCTAAGCAGAAGTCTGGCAGAGACTGCCAGTCTAGGTGGCAAGAGATAAATTCCAGGGAGATGAGTTCAGGCAAGGGAGAGCAGACCAGTGGGTTTGCTCAGGGGTCAGACTCTTGCTTCAGCCAGGGCAGGGCCCAGTCTCTGACATTGGCCTTGAGACCCAGCCCACAGGGAGGCTGCGTTACTCTCCATCACATTGCAGACACCTTACAGATACTGTCACTGCCTCTAACGGTCTCGGGATGGGCTTTCATGGTCTCATGGAATAGATGAGCCTCATCAGATGGGGGGAGCTCGAGGCAACCCCAAAATGGGCCTGACTGAGGCCCACATTCTTTCCATCAAATTCTATTAAAACATCCCTGTTTTGTTGAGCGAAGCAAGGCAGACACAAAAGGACAAATACTGTATGAATGCATTACTATGAACCAAATATATTGTGTAACTTATTGTTTGATTTAAAAAAATTTTATATGTATCCCTTACGTTTAATTGAGAAATGTATATATTTATTCATCTGTGTTTACTTTTTAGTTTTTAATTGTTTATATTTTCAATTATTAAATGTACAAAATAAAGTAAAAAACAAAAAAAATCCCCGTTTCTCTTAATGAGTTATAATGATTCTGTGGCTGTCTCTCATCCCATTTCCACCTCGTTTTACTAGCTTGCACTCTCTGGCGGTAACAGGCTTGTTCATTCATCAAACATTTATGGAGCACTTACTCTGATAGGTGCAGCTGCCGGGGCAAAGCAGTCTGCTTCCATGGGAGTCTTTTACTGCAGTGCCTTTGACAAGGTCGAATAAGATGTAAAACACTTTTAATTGCCAAATAACATGTATAGTAGACATATCTAACCCTAATTCATCCTTCATTCTGCCCCGAGATGTGTTTCATCTCCCTTTTTTTTTTTAATCTTAAAAATCTTTTTAAGATTAAAATAGAGTGGAGTACTCTATCTTCCCAGATTTGCGTTTCAACTGCTGAGCAGTACTTTTGTAGCTCTCCCAGGTGGTCCTTCCTCATCCAGTAGGAAATAGGCCCCATGGTCTCCAGGCCCTGAGTCCCCTGGGCTTCACAGCCCTGCTTCTCCACCCCCACCCCACACTGTGAACTGCCCCCTCTCACTGAAGAGGAAGTGGCACAGAGTATCTCGTTTCTTGGGCTCTAGAAAGGAAGCTGCTAAGGGAGGGGGAAGTGGAGTGGAGGATCACTCCTCTCTCTGGCTAGACTGGGAGCCAGGAACCCATACCTTCCCTAGCCTTCTACCCAGGAGGTGGATGTAAGGCGTGAGGAATTGTGCTGGCTGAGAGCCCTTGGGGTACAGAAGGGCGGGAACCACACTTTCCTAATCCTCAGAGATGACCAGACCTGTGCAGGGACACACTGTTTATACACGTCAGGTATGTAAAACCAGAAAGCCATTGATAGCTAAAGCTTTGGCCCCTTTCCATGCTCCTCACAGAATATGTTTTTCCAGTAACCTGAAAGCTTAATGCTCCCTAGATGCTGAGTCTCTCCCCTGACCAGAGCTGGGAGCTAGACAGTGCCAAAGTGTGATTCCCTAGCTCTCGCTTCCATTGTAGGCCACTCTATTAGGTGGGGCTCTTGGCTGCAAACAATGTGCATCTCTCAGCTCCTCTTTCTTCCAAGCTGGTGTCATCAGCAGACCGTATAGTGGCAAGATGGTCACCTGCAGTGCCAGCTTGACAACCCCAGCAGAAAGAGGCTTTCCTTTCCCAGCAGTTCCAGCAAAAATCCAGATAAGTCTCAGTGAAATGACTTCAAGGGCATTGACCAGTCGCTGTGCCAAGGGGAAGGAGTTTGCAGAATGGCTGCCTGGCCCCTGGGCCCACCCCAGCCCATGTTGAGGAAAGCTGAGGAAGGGCGAATGGAGAGTGGACGGACAAGAACAGATGTCTACTGCTGTTCCCCCACCCCAATAATGAACTTTTACTTTCTTTCTGTTGATACTTGGCCATCGCTTCTAAGGCTAGTTAGTGCTCCCCAATAAAATAGCCTGTTCTGTCACTAACCTAGATGGTACCCTCCCTCCCTGTGTTCTAGGTTGAATCGCTTTGGGTTTTGCTTTGTTTTTTTCTTTTCTTGTTTTATACTTTTTTTTTGTATATGCCTTATTTAAGTTCCTAAGGAGCAGATCACCATCACTCTCTTTACTTCCATTTTCCCAGAAATTCTTCCCAAATACTCTACGGTAACACCCCTATCAGGGTAAGGGAGTAAGGGCATGAGTTGCTCACACATTAGTATATGGAAGAATAGCCCATTTGCTTTCCTCTCCCTTAACTGGTACCGCTGAGAAGCTTATTAAGGCCATGTGACTTGAGGTAGATCAGTAGAAGCCCCGATCGGTTTGACTCCTATATGCCTAACTCCCAGCTTCTTCCTCAACCCAAAGCTCTTCAAGACGGTGGAGGATCCCAATTGGGAGCTGTAACCAGTAGACCAAGAATCAGCCATCCATGTTTATTCCCAATTCACTTCCCCTTCCCTGAATTCCATCTTTAGAACTCTAAGGCCAATGTTTCAGTGTGACTGTTACCTCTCTTTGCAGATGAAGTAGCGTGTGTTGTTCCTTCACAATGTCTGAAATACTGTGGCAGCATGACTAGTTGCAGCTCCATTGCCTACCCCTTACTGGTGCTGGACCTGATGCCCAATGGTAAGAAATGGCCTCTGCTGTCAGGGGCTGTAGAGACCCCGTGATCCATGTCCCCCACTGGATCCTTTTCCCTCGGCCTGTAAATGTATGATAAGGAGCGAGGGCGTTGGGGGTGACTGATCTACTGGTCCGTCAGTCACTCTGGGCAGAAATGCAGACCGTGGCGTGGGAGGGGTGCTCAAGATGTCCTGACAAGGAGCTGGGCCTCCTGCCTCTTCGTTCCTCTTCATTCCCCATGCACTGAAGCATACATGCTCTCAGCACAGCCTGGCACCCGATATGCATGATCCACTTCACCGGCTCAGCTTGTTCCTTTGCACATTCGTTCATTCAGCGGATGATTACTGGGCTCCAACACTGTGCCAGGTATTGTTCTAAACCACGAGAATACAAAGATTAACAGGACCTAGCCCTGTCCTCAAAGAGTGGGATTGGCAAGGAGACAGGCAGTTAGCCAACCATCAGATGGCTTTCATTGTGAGATGACAATAGCCTCTGCATTTATCTTGCCTCCTTGCTCAAATCCCATTGAACTGACCAAACAAATTAAAATTACACACACACAAAAACTTCTTTATTATCACTGGAGAATGTGGAAGTGTAGAAAACATAGAAGTGTTTCCATAAAATACGATACAAATGGAATCCAACTGAGAGAAATACTGGCCATCCCACTGTTCAGGAGGTATGTTATCAGTTTCCTCAGCTGAGCCTTAGGAAATGCCTATCTTAAAGCAACCAGAACTATAAGTGAGGGTGGGCTGCAGGGCAGTTGAAAGAAGTCAGATAAAATGGCCCTGGTCTCTGCCAGCCCTAAGTAGCCCACAGAATACAGTAGGGTATTGCTGTGGTGGGCTTCTCGTTTGGGGTCTTTGTTACTCTCAGCCTCTCCCTACCACATGTAGAAAAGAAATCTCTCAGCAAAGTAGTTTAACATCCCTATGGCCCGGCGGCCCCGCAGGTCATAATACAAGATTGTGAGTTGATTGCTAACATTTGTGGGGTGCTTGCTTTTTCTGGGATACTGTGCTAACCCATATACTTAATTTATCTTCATCTCAATGACAGCCCTATGTGGTAGGTAGTCACGGCCACTTGACAGATGAGGGCCCCAAGGCTCAAGGATGCACATTACTGGCCTAGATCCTGAACCTTCTCTGAGCCTCTGACTCCTGGTCTATAAAAGTGGGACACAATGACATCCGTCCCATGGGACTGTTGGGAGGATCACATGGGCTAATCCCTGAAGAGACGTTGTAGCGCAAAATAACCCTTCAAGAGATATTAGCGCCCATTACTATACAAGGACACAACAGGAAGCTGTTAAGTATTGTCATAAAACAAGGACAAGTGTAGTGCTTTCATCTGTATTAGATAAAATTCAAGGGAAGCGGCTGTGGCTCAGTCAGTAGGGCTCCCGTTTACCATATGGGAGGCCCCGGGTTCGGTTCCTGGGGCCTCCTGGTGGGGGCAGGCCCGCCCGCATGGCGTGGTTAGCTGACCCAGCGAGCACAGGCAGCAAGGGGGGGATGAATGAATAAATAAATAAAATCTTAAAAAATAAAAAAATAAAAAAAAAATGCCTTTAAAAAAAAAAAAAAAAAAAAAAAAAGAAAATTCTATGCCAGATAAAATTACAGTATTTTATAGGAGAAAATAAGTATGTGGGAAAATTCCTTACGAGGCCTTAGTCGTCTCCTGGGATGGTCAGAAAGCTGGAGGCCCAGGAAATGTCCCTTCTCTTCCAGGCTTTCGAGGCTTGATGCTGTCTGCCCTGTGTGCCTCTCTCATGTGCTCCCTGGCTTCTATTTTCAACAGCGCCAGCATCCTGTTCACACTGGACATCTACCCCAGGATGCGGCCTGAGGCCACTGAGAAGGAGCTCATGGTAACAGGAAGGTGAGGGCGTCCTCTAATCCCATCCATTACTGCTGGAACTGAAACCATCTCCACACTATGTAATTAAGTAGAAACTTTGTGCTGTCAGACTGTATACAGCATTATCCTCTTTATGTACAGAAGGGTTGTATTTTTTTCACTGGAGCTTAGCAATGAGGCTATATTGCTTTTACAATAAGAAAGAAAATTGTTTCCATTGGGTAAAACATAAAATCATAACAATCTCAATGATAAAAACGAACATAGTATAATGTACTATAATGTAGTATAATGTACCACTCACTGCCCCCCCCGCCCAGTAGTCCTTGGGAGGCAATTTACATGAATTATCTCATTAAGTCCTCATGACACAAAGGTAAGTTTTACTGTTGTTTTTCTCATTGTACAAATGGGGCACCAATGGCTTAGAAGTGGGGAGTGCTCTACCTGAGGGCATGTGGTATGTAGGGGAAACTGTCTGCCTTGGGGCCCAGGCTGTTGACCATGATGCCACACGATACCATACTAGTCATGGAGTAGGTCATACACACACATACACACACACACACACACGCACGTGTGCACGCGCAAAGCATGGCCCCTGTCATTTAAGAGCTTAGTTTATAACATTGCACGTTGGCAGCCCAAGGGCCATATCCAGCCATCAGATATGTTTGGCCTATGATATGTCTAAAACACTTGCTTTGATCTTGAATCAAGGTGCATGTCACACATATTTTATCTGCCTAACCACTGTGGGTGCTTGTGTTTGACTTTACCTTTTTTGATTAGCATTCCATAGATTTTAAAGTGCTTTTCCAAGAATTTTTAAGAAGTAAATCTCAGTTTTATTTAAATTGTTCTAGAACATAAAATAGGGAAGACTTAAATTCATTTTATAAAACTTAAGATATTGACGCCCAAACCTAACAAATATAGCCCAGAAAAAAAGTGAAAATGAAAGACCAATCTCACTTTTAAATATCAATACAAAAAAAAAAAAAAAGTAATAAATATATTAGGAGAGAAAAATACAACAATACATCAAAAAGAACGACATCCCATTACCCGCTGGGACTTTTTCCCAGAAATACAACGATGGTTCAATATTAGGAAATGTAGTAATATAATTCACCATATTGATAGAGCAAAAGAGAAAAATTATATACGTCTATTCCCAAATGATAAAAAGCCATTTATTAAAATGAGTACTTTTTAAAATGATAAAACATATCTATTTCACTCCAAAAGCTTACATCATGCTTAATGAACAAACTAGAAAGGAGCAAAGCATGACTGTAATCCCCTCACCGCTATTATTTAACACCATTACCCAACTCAAGTAAACAAAAGAAAGAAATTAGATGCATAAAAATTGGAAAGGAGCAGATAAATTGACATTTTTGTAGCTCACATGTTTACATGGGTAAAACAAGATAATCAGTGAAAATAGACACACGAGAAATCAGTAAGGCGGCTGGGTACAACATGAATATATAGAAACCAATAGCCTACTTATTTATAAATAACAACCAGCTGGGAGTTCTAATGGAAGGAAAGACCCTATTTACAATAGTCAAAAGATAAAATACCTAGAATAAATGGAATAAGATCTACATGAATAAAACTTTAAGTGCAAGTGAGGGTCACAAAAGAACACTTGAACAAATGGAAGCGCATACCATTTTCTTGGACAGGTTGATCCGACTTCTCTAAAATGTCAGTTTTCCCATGCGACATTATAAATTTTACACAATCCCCTATCCCCACCCCCACCCCCACTACTTTTTTTTTCAAGAATATTTATTTTTAAGAATATGAACTGATTCTAAAAAGTTCATGAATGGTTCCAGAGTCAGTTGGGATATAGAAGATTCCATAGCTCCCATGATAACAACAAGAAAAGTTCTAAACAAAATAAAAATCTGATTTTTCTATAACTGAAGTGGCTTCAAGGAAGCTTGAGTGAACTGTATTCCAGAGAGAAAAGGAACCCTTTATAGGTGAGCAGAGAGGAGCCCGCATACCCACAGACAGGAGCCTAATTTGGATAGACCTACAAATGGAGGCAAGACTTCATGAGGATTGGGAGAAATTAGCCAAGTCATAGGAGATAGTGTGGGTTGGCAGGATGGATTAGATTCTGGAAAAGTCTCAAATATAAAAGCAAATAACTCAAAATTCCGGTTCCAAATAAGGTAGAGTAAGCACATGCTACCCTGTCTTTCCCACGGACTATACCCATAAAGCCTGGAGAGAATTCATGAAGTAGTTATGTGAGAACTCTGTAAAAGAAACAGTGGTAGTTTAAAAAAAAAAAAACAACAACTGGTAGGCATATTGGGAAAGAAGACAGGTATCTGAAAATGGAAATTAAAACAAAAAAGAGATACCATTACACATCTATTAGAATGGCTAAAATAAAAAATACGATACCATGTGCTGGTGAGAATGTGGAATAACTGGGACTCATACATTGCTGGTGGAAATGCAGAATGATGCAGCCTCTCTGGAAAACAGTTTGGCAGTTTAGTATAAAGTTAAATTCTTACCATATGGCCCAGAAATCCCATTCCTAGGTATTTACCCTAGAAAAATGAAAACTTAAGTTCACACAAAAATTTTTGCACAGATGTCAGTTCATAATCACCAAAACCTGGAAATGCCCCAAATGTCCTTCAACAGGTAAATGGATAAACTGTGGTACATCCATGCTATATATTACAATATAAAGGAACAACTGATACATGTAGCAACTTTGTACAATCTTCAAAATATTACATTGAGTGAAAGAAGCCATCTCAAGGGTCACTTATTATATAATTCCATTTATATGACATTCCTGAAAAGAAGAACATATCAGTGTTTTCCAGGACTTAGGGTAGTGGAAGGGCATGAATACAAAAGGTTGGCATGGAAGAGTTTATGGGGGATGATGGAACCGTGCTATCACCTGATTATGGTGGTGATTATATCAATCTATGTATGTTAAAATTCGTAAAACTTTACACCAAAAAAGTAAATTTTACCATATGTTAATTTACATTTTTTAAAATCACAAATTACTTAACCAGGCAATTCTCATTGCTACTCCCAAATTCTGCTGAGAAAGTGGCACTGCAGGTTAGACTGGATATCACATAGTCCTGTGCAATTTTATGGTCCTTGGATTTGGGGCTTTGCCAAAGGTGAATCCAAAGGTGAATAAAAAATAGCTGAAATTGCAACCCAACCCCCTTCTAGCCTGCAGTAGTGCAGGAGGCTGAGGATTGAGCCAATCACAGGTGAACTTTAATTAAAGCTTCAGTCTAGTCCCAGCTCAATTTCCCTCCTTAATTTCCACTCTCTGGAGAATAAAATATGTTGTACTCTAGTCTCCTTTACTTTTCTTAATGTTCTTTTAGGTACACTGTCCAAATTAAATTTTAAAAAATTATGAGACATGCAGAGAAGCAGAAAAATATGACCCATAAAAGAAAACACAGTGGATACAAGCAAACACACATGGTACACTTATTGGAATTAGTTGACAATGATTTTAAAACAACTATTATAAATTATGTTAAAGATTTACAAGAAAAGATGAAGATGATGGGTAAAGAGATGGGATACTTAATGACAGAAATATAAATTCTTAAAATAAAAGTAAATGCAAGAAGTGGATATGGCTCAAACAGTTGAGTGCCCGCATCCCTCGTGGGAGGTCCCAGGTTCGGTTCCCAGTGGCTCCTGAAGAAAACAAAGAAACAAGCAGACAACAAGCAAAACAAAACAAAAACAAACAAACAAAAAAACAATGAGCAGACAAGGAGCAAAACAAAATGAGCAAACAACAAGCAAACAGATGAGGGAACCAACTCAGGAGAGCTGATAAAAATTTTTTAAAAAATAAAATAAGAAAAAAAGAAATAAAAGCAAATGCATTGAAATAATCTGGTCCCTATTCTATCTAGAAAAGGAAAGGATGAACTCTCTCTCTGCTACAAAGTCTTATCATCGTGAATCTATACAATCTCTCTTTTTTAATGCCAAGTAACATTTCATGAAAAATCACTAGGTTTATAAAGAGATAGGAACTTATGACCTAATATCAATGGGGGAAAAGACAACAAAAAGTAGACTCACAGGTGAAGTTAACAGACAAAGACTTTATTTAACCATGATTGATTGATGAAAAGGTTGGGAAAATAGGCAAAAACTTTGACAGATGAAAAGTTGAGAATTTCACCAGAGAATTAAAATTTATAAAAAGTATTGAAAATTTTTTCTAGAATTGAAAAATATCTGAAATTAAGAACTCAATGGCTAGGTTACTGGATATAGCAGAAGACACAATTAACAAGGTGGAAAGTGAATCAGTGAAAATATCCAAACTGAAGTACATAGAAAAAAGGAAAAAAGAAAGCAAGACACACATGCAACACAATCAAAAGAATACTACAATGAGAATATTCTTGCAACCTGATTTTGTGATAATCAGGGTAGGCTAAACATTCACTATATTAGAAACCATGCATGTGTCCCCAGACCTAGTTTTTCTCCCTAGATCTGGTTTTTAGAATTCTGGTGATAAACTAAGCCTGATTTATTATATGACCATCCTGTGTGGGAAAAGACTGCAACTCTGGGTATCTTTGGTCAACCTTAAGAGATATAGCAGGGGGACAGATGTGGCTCCGTCTTCCATATAGAGGGACCTGGGTTCGATCCCCGGGACCTCCCGGTAAAAATTTAAAAAGGAAAAATATAGAAGGCATATGGGCCACCAGGCCCCGCGAGCAGATGAGCCGTCAGGCCCTGTGCGCAGGTGCGCCGCCAGGCCCCACAAGCCACACAGCAAGATGATGACGACCTAACAGGAGAGTGACACAAGGGAAAGCCAAGATGATACGTTCTGAAAAACCAGGAACTAAGGTGGCACAGGCAATAGGACACCTTTCTCCCACATTGAAGTTTCCAAGGATCGAATCCCAGTGAAGATAGAAGGAGAAGGATGAGAAGAGAGGGCAGGAAACGGACAGAGAGTTCCCCAGTGAATGGACACAGAAACAGCAAAAACGGGGTGCGGGTAAAAATGGATAAAAGTAAATAAATAAATAAATCCTTAAAAAATGTATAGGGGAGGAAGATACAGACTATAGTTAGTAGTAATACTTTGACGATGCTCTTTGATGATTTGTTAACAAATGTTTCACAACAATGCAGGGTGTTTTTGGGGTGAGGGTGATGTATGGGAGCCCTGTATGATGTTATGCATGTTTGTTTTGTAAGTTCACGATGTTTACTGAACACTTATAGTTTATGTATGTTCTTGTATGAATGATATACTTCAATAAATTGTTTTAAAAGTACTATATATGTAATTGGAATCACAGAAAGAGAAATGGATAGAAAATAATTTTGAAAATACAATAGCTGAGAATTTTCTAAAACTGATGACCACCTGCCCAGAGGTTAAAGAATTTCAACAAACATCAAGCCAGATAAATACAAAGGAGACCATACTTAGGCTACATTAAGTGAAACCGCTTAAAACTAAATATAATGAAAAAAAAAAAAAATCATTAAAGCCAAAAGACAATGAAATGACATTTCAAGTGCTGGGGTAAAAAACTGCCAAACTAGAGTTCAATACCTACCAAAAATATTTACCAAAATAAAGGTGAAATAAAGATGCTTTCAAATAAATGAACGTTGAGAGGATATATCACCATTAGACTTGCACTGTAAGAAATACTAAAGGAAGGGTTTCAGGCTGAAGGAAAATAGCCCAGTTAGAAGAATTAAACTTCAGAGAAAAATGAAGAGCACCAAAAAGGGTAAATATAAGTGAATATTGACTGTTGAAAACATCATTGAGAAAGAATGTGAGAAAACATATGGAAATAAATCTATGACAATAAGTACTGAGACTGAGAGGATGCTTAATGGAATTTAAATGTTCTAAGATTGGGAAGCGGATGTGGCTCAAGCAGTTGGGCACCCACCTACCACACGGGCAGTCTCAGGTTTGGTTTCCAGTGCCTCCTAAAGAAGACAAGTAAGACACCGAGCTGACGCAACAAGATGATGCAGCAAAGAGACACAATGAGGAAATACAATGAGAGACACAACAAGCAGGGAGCGGAAGTGGCTCAAGCCAATGGGTGCCTGCCTCCCTCCCACATGGGAGGTGCCAGGTTCAGTTCCTGGTGCCTCCTAAAAAAAATAGAAGATGAGCACAAAACAAACAGACACAGAGAGCAGACAGCAAGCTCAAACAATGAGGGGGAGAGAAATAAAAAATAAATCTTAAAAAAATAAATGTGAATGAACTTGGAGGACATTATGTTGAGCGAAGCAGGCCAGACACAAAAGGACAAATACTGTATGATTGCGTTCCTATGAACGAAATATATTGTGTAACATGTTGTATGATTCAAAAAAAAAATGTATGTATCCAGTAAAATAAATGAATAAATAAATGTTATAAGATTCTAGAATTATTTGGTATGTGATAAAAAATAAAAGTTTTATCAGACAAATATAGTCTAATAGATGCATATACTCACTAAGCAATAAAAGAATAGTTTAAGAATGTATAACTAACAAGTTAATAGAAGAAGACTATGGAATAACTAATAAAATAATTGATTAACCCAAAAGAAGTTTAAAAAAAAGGATAAAAAGAACATAAAAACAGGTGGTTTAAGTAGATGGTAGAATGGCACAAATAATTCAAATCTAGGGAGTGGATGTGGCTCCAAGCCATTTGGCACCTGCTTCTCACATGGGAGGTCCTGGGTTCAGTCCCCAGTGCCTCCTGAAAAAAAACAAAACAGGCAAACAGACTAAGGAACCAACTCAGGGGAGCTGATGTGGCTCAGTGGTTGGCCACTGACTTACCACATACGAGTTCTCAGAGCCCCAATACATAAAAAAAAAAAAAAAATTCAAATCTATCAGTAATTTTATGAAGTGGACAAAACACCCAAGTTAAAAGACTAAGATTGTCAGACTACATATATTTTAAACCAACTGTATGCTACTTGGAAAGGATGCTCTTTTTTAAAAAAGAATGAGAAAAGTTGAAAGAAAACAAATGGGAAAATATATATCAAACAAATAAGAACATAAATGCAGAAATATTAAACAAAATATTGGTAACTTAAGTCCAGCAACAAATAAAAATAATACACCTTGCCCACCTGGAACAGTTTATTCCTTAAAAATCAACCAATATGGGGAGTGGATATAGTTCAAGTGGTTGCGCGCCTGCTTCCCATATACGAGATCCTGGGTTCAATTTCCAGTACCTCCTAAAAAAACAAAAACAATGTTTTTGAGCACATTGACAGAAAAAATATCTCAATACATAAAAATCATTTTAAATCTTTAATACCCAATTTTTAAAAATCTCAGCAAATAGGGAATATAAAGAAACTACTCTGATTTTTTAAAAATTGTTTTAGAAAAACCTATAGCATTTATCATACTTAATTTTGAAAGTGTTTCCCCTGAGATTAGGAACTAGACACATATATCCACTATAGCCACTTTTATTCAATGTTGTAATGGAGGTGTTACCCAGTGCAAAGAGGCCAAAAAGGAAATAAATGGCATAAAGATAAAAATGGAAGAAATAAAATTATCATGAAAGACTCTATAGACAAACTGTTAAAATGTTTAAATGTGTTTGACAAGACTGCTGGATAAAAGACCAAAATACAAGAATTAGTCAGATTTTATATACCAGTAACAACCTCTACGAAATTTTTTTTTTAAAATAGAATTTATAATGTCATCACAGTATATTAGATAACTAGGAATAACTCCTTTAAAAGATGTGAGAAAACTACTGAAAATTACAAAACATTGTTGAAAATTAAAGAGAGAAATATATAGAGGAAAATGCCATATTCATGGGTTGGATGATTTAATATTGACAAGATGTCAGTTCTCCATGTTTTGTTCTATATATTTGGGGTAATTCCAATCAAAATTGCAGTGGTATTTTTAAATTGACAAGTTCTAAAATTAATATAGAAATGCAAAGAGCAAAGGATATCCAAGGCAATTCTTGAAGATGAATGTGATGGTTAGGCTAATGTGTCAACTCAGCCAGCTAATTGTGCCCAGTTTGTTTGGTCAAGCAAGCACTGGGCTAATTGTAATACAAGGACATTTATGGGTTTTAGTCATCAGTGAGTTTACTGCACAGATGGCTGATTACATCTAGGATCAACCAGGGAGATTGCGGTTAGCAGTGAGTGACGTTTTATCTAATCAGTTGAATGCCTTAAAAGGAAAGTGATTTCAGCATTCGGAGAGAATTTCGCAGCTCATCTTTGTACAGCCTATGTCTCACAGAAACTTATCAAGGACATTTGTCAGAGCCACTGGTTTGCAACCTGCCTGCAGAAACCTCAACTTGTGCATCCGCACAGTCATGTGAGAGAATCTTATAAAAATCTCATACTATTTACAGATATCTCTTGTTGATTCTGTTCCCTGGAGGACCCTGACTAATACAATGAGCAAATCTGGAGGATTTGTCCTAACAGATATCAAAATCTATTATAAAGTGATACTAATTAAGGCATTGTGGTTTGGGTACAAGTATAGACAAATAAACCAATGGAACAAAATAGAGAATACAGAAAAAGGCCCTGTCATCTGATTTATGGCAATAATTACAGTACAGGCATACCTTGGAGATACTGCATGTTCAGTTCCAGACCACTGCAATAAAGCAAATATCACAATCAAATGAGTCATACGAATTTTTTAGTTTCCCAGTGCATATAAAAGTTATGTTTACACTATACTGTAGCCTATTGAAAAGTGGACAATAGCATTATGTCTAAAAAGCAATGTAGGCACCTTTTTTCAAAAGCTCCATTTCCCGGGAGATCCCTGGCAGTGACTGAGTGAGCCCATGGCTAAAGGCTCTGTCTTGTTGGGGAAGGAAGTGACCAAGAAGCAAGCGGCAAGGAGGGGGGCTGCAGGGGCCAGATCGGTAACCTATATCTTGGGGAGCACACTGGAGTGGACACCGCAGCAGGCACCTTCCTTCCTTCCCATGCCCTGAGTCAGCTCTGCGCCACCAGGGTGGGGGCCAGGCCAGCTGGCCCACTTTGGGGTGAAACGGGCCCTCTGCCCCAACCCCCAAGACGGCCTCACGCCCCGTAGCTGGTCAGGACTCCTGGCCACGGCAGATGACTCGGGTGGGCTTGTACTACCGCGGGAGGCAGTGCTCCTGCCTGAAGCCTCCTGCACAGTTAGTTTGCCGTCAGGACAGTAAAACCCACATTATGCAGCAAAGCAAGCTCCAACCACTGATCATTTCCAGCCTCTGTATCACCTTCATGCTAAAGGGCCAAAAACTTGAGCTTGAGGGTTGAAGAGAATTTTTTTTTTAATAAGTTAGGGTTTCACATTTTTCTCAAATTTCCAAGTCATCACATTAGTTGCCTTAAAATGCAGTATGCTCCCTGAAGCAATAATAATGAATAAAATAATCATTCATTCACCAAATCTTTATTGGGCCTCTTTGTTTTGCAGCCCTGCTCCCAATTGCATCATTTATCTTCCCAGCATCCCTTTAGGCCCTAAAGTTTAGGGCTTTGGGGACAATACTTGCCCGGATTACAGATGAAGAAATGAGGCTTAGTAAAATTTAGGTTGAAGAACTTCATAACACAATACCCACAGAGAAAATTAAGACGAAATATTTTCTCAGAAAAGTAGTAAGCACTTTTCTAAAAGTATATTTTAAATTGTCTGGCAAATATTAATAAAATTATGCTTCCCATTTTAGTGCACTCAGTTAAACTACCTGTCTCATAAGTAGTGTGCTTTTTTTTTTTTTTTTTTTTTTTTTTTTTTCAAAAAAGATGGCTTGCTTTAATCTATGAGGGTTAAAAACTTATTATTGAAATATTTAAGATATGGGCAAATAATATTTACCATTGAGTGCCAGACACTTTATTGTTTCAGTTCATCTTTACAAAATGTTATTCCCATTTTTCAGAGGTGGAAGCTGAAGCCCAAGGTCACTGTCCAGACTCTAGCCATGCTGTATTTGCTTGTTCCCATCCCACTCTACCTCCCTTACTTAGCCAAAGCGAGAGGAGTAGTTCCCACAGGACTGTCTCATAATTGTCTTTGTCATTATCGTTTTAGTGATTCTCACTGTCTCACTTGACAACAAAATCAGTAGTTACCTGTTTTTTAGGCTTCAGTACTCTTGCAAGTTATTAAATTGAGCATTTAGAATTGTACATATTAAACCAAAGTATCTCCGATTGAAATAAATAAATAAATAAACAGCAATGTACATACTTTAATTTAAAAGTACCTTATTGCTAAAAAATGCTAACCATCATCTGAGTCCTCAGCTGGCCGTAATGTTTGTACTGATGGAGGGTCTTGCCTTGATGTTGATGGCTGCTGATTGGTCAGAGTGGTGGTTGCTGGAGGTTGGGGTGGCTGTCGCAGTTTTTTAAAATAAGCAACAATGAAGTTTGCCATATCAATTGACTTCCTTTCATGAAACATTTCTCTGTACCACGCAATGCTGTTTGATAGCATTTTACCCACAGCAGAACTTTACAAATTATAGTCATTCCTCTCACACCCTACCACAGCTTTATCAGCTAAATTATGTACCATTCCAAATCGCTTGTCATTTCAACAATGTTCCCAGCCTCTTCAGGAGTAGATTCCATCTCAAGAAACCACTTTCTTTGCTCATGCGTAAGAAGCAAGTCGTCATCCATAAAGTATTTTTTGTTTGTTTGTTTCTATTTACTTTATCAATTTTAAACCCCCTTCCCCATTTGCTGTTTTGTGTCCATTTGCAGGGCAATTCTCTGTATCTGTTTCCTGCCATCTCTTCTCATCCTCCTCCTCCAGTCTTCACCAGGATTCGATCCTGGAGACCTCCGATGTAGGAGAGAGGTGTTCTGCCACCTGCGCCACCTTGGTTCCTGGTTTTCAGAGCTTTCAGAGCATCTCGTCTTGTCTCTCCCCTGCGTCTCTCTCCTGTTACGTCATCATCTTGCTGCATGGCCCCCAGGGCCTGGCGGCTCACCAGCACACACAGCCTGGCAGCCCATGCGCCTTCTATATATATATATATATATTTTTTTTTTTTTTTTTTTTTTTTTTTACCGGGAGATCCCGGGGATCGAACCCAGATCCCTCCATGTGGCAGACTGACGCCCAACCATTTGAGCCACATCCACCCCCATCCATAAAGTTTTATCATGAGATGGTAACAGTTTAGTAACATCTTCAGGCTCCACTTCTAAGTCTAGCTCTCTTGCTTTTTCCACCACATGTGCAGTTACTTCCTCCACTGAAGTTTGAACCCCTCAAAGTCATCCATGAGAGTTGGAATCAATTTCTTCCAAATTCTTGTTAATATTGATATTTTGGCCTCCTCTCATGAATCACTAATGTTCTTAATGGTGAATCCTTTCCATAAGGATGTCAATTTACTTTGCCCAGTTCCATCATAGGAATCACCATTATGGCAGCTATAGCCTTAGGAACTGATAATAAGACTTGAAAGTTGAAATTATTCCTTGACCATGGACTGCAGAATGGATGTTCTGTTAGCAGGCATGAAAACAACATTAATCTCACTGTATAGCTCCATCAGAACTTGTGGGTGACCAGGTTCATTGTCAGTGAGCAGTAATGTTTTGTAAGGAATCTTTTTCTTAACAGTAGGTCTCAAAGTAGGCTTAAAATAGTAAACCATTTTGTAAACAAATGTTCTGTCATCCAGGCTTTGTTGTTCCACTTATAGAGCACAGGCAGAGTAGACTTAGCATAATTCTCAAGGGCCCTAGGATTTTCAGAATGGTAAATGAACACTAGCTTCAACTTCAAAGTCAACAGCTACATTAGCCCCCAACAAGAGAGTCAGCCTGTCCTTTGAAGCTTTGAAGCCAGGTATTGACTTCTCCTCTCTAGCTGTAAAAGTCCTAGATGGCATCATCTTCCAATAGAAGGCTGTTTTTTTCTACATTGAAAATCTGTTGTTTAGTGTAAATACCTCCATCAATGATCTTAGCTAGGTCTTCTGGATCATTTGCTGCAGCTTGCACATCAGCACTTGCTGCTTCACCTTGCACTTTCATGTTATGGAGATGGCTTCTTCCCTTAAACCTCATGAACCCACCTCTGCTAGCTTCAAACTTTTCTTCTGCAGCTTCCTCACCTCTTTCAGGCTTCATTGAATTTAAGAGAGTTAGGGCCTTACTCTGGATTTGGCTTTGGTTTAAGGGAATGTTGTGGCTGGTTTGATCTTCCACCCAAACCACTACAACTTTCTTCAATACCAGCAATAAAGCTGTTTTGCTTTCTTACCATTCATGTGTTCACTGGAATAGCACTTTTAATTTCCTTCAAGAACTTTAACTTTGCATTCACAACTTGGCTAATTATTCAGCACAAGAGGCCTAGCTTTCTACCTATCTCAGCTTTTGGCATGCTTTCCTCACTAAGCCTTTGATTTAAAGTCAGAGGTATGTGACTCTTCCTTTCACTTGAACACTTAAAGGCCATTGTAGGGTTATTAACTGGCTTAGTTTCAATATTGTTATGTCTCAGGGAATTGGAAGATCTGAGGAGAGAGGTGGAGGAATGATTGGTTGCTAGAGCAACTAGTTAGAACACACACAACATTTATGGATTAAGATTGCCGCCTTATATGGGCACAGTTCATGGTGCCCCAAAACAATTACAATAGTAACATCAGAGATCATAAAATAATAATAAAAAGTTTGACACAAAGTGATCTCATTCTGTTAGAAAAATGGCAACAACAGACTTGCTTGGTGCTGGGTTGCCACAAACCTTCAATTTGTAAAAAACAACAACAAAACACCACTATCTTCAAAGCACAATAAAACAAGGTATGCCTGTATAATGCAGTGGGAAAATTGAGAGGAAAGGACTTTAAATAAGTGGTGTTGAGTGATTTGGCTATTCATGGAAAAGATACTCTTGACCCCTACCTCACACAACACAAAAGAATCAATTTCAGATGGATTGTATATCTGAAAGTGAAAAATGAAACAACATTGCCTTTAGAATAAAACACAGTAGAACATCTTCTTGGCCTTGGAGTATGCAAAGATTTCCTAAACAGGATATAAGGAAGCTAACTGTTGGTGGGGGCGGTGGGGAATCATATATTGAACTCTTAACACTAAGAATGTGTTTGTTCATGTAAGTGGAGTCATATGGTTTATACTGTTTTGGGTCTAGCTTAATATAATGTTTTTAAGATTCATCATGTTGTTGCATATTTTCTAAGTTTGTTCCTTCTTTGCTGAGTTTTAGTATTCCAGTTTATGAATATACCACAGCTTGTTTATCCATTCTTCTGTTGATTGGCATTTAGATTGTTTTTAGTTTGGGGCTATTAAGAAGAAAATTGCTATAAATATTCTTGTTCAAATATTTTTATGGATGTAAGTTTCTTTTCTCTAGAGTAAATATCTGGGAGTGGACTTGATGGGCCATAGGATAGAAGTATGTTAAACTTTATAAGAAACTGCCAAAATGTTTCCCAAAATGGTTGTACCATTTTATATTCCCATAAGTAATGTGTGACAATTCTAGTTGCTCTAGCTCCTCACCACGATTTTTGTGTTGTCAGTCTTCTTTAGTCATTCTAATGGACTGTAGTGGTATCACCTTGTAGTTTTTATTTGCATTTGCACTTTCCTGATTACTCATGATATTGGGCTTCTTTTAAAGTGCCTATTCACATATCTTCTTTTGTGAATTGTCCATTCCAAGTCTTTTCCTCATTTTATTATTGGGTTGTTTGTCCTTTTGTTATTGATTTGTAGAAGTTTTTTTATACAAGTCCTTAGATATATGTTTCAAGAATATTTTCATCCAGGATGTGGCTTGCCTTTTAATTTTCTTACCAGTGTCTTTGATGAGTAGTTTTCAGTATTCATGAAATCTATTTTATCAATTTTTTTTTATGTTAAACAGTTTTTATGTCTTCTCTAAGATATATCTGCTTACCACTAGGTTGTAAAGATAATCCTAAGCTGTTTCCTTCTAGCAGCTCTATAATTTTATCTTTTATGCTTAGGTATTTTCCATCTCAAATAATTTTTGTATAGATATATGGTAGAGGTCAAGATTTATTTTTCCCATACAGTTATCTGGATTTCCTCTCTCTACTTAATTTCCTTGGCACCTTTGACCAAAATCAATTGACTATTTGTGGGTCTATTTTGGGACTCACTTTTATTCTCTTAATCTATTTGCCTTTTATCATGCCAATACTAAATTTCTTGATTACCTTTTTGATAAGTCTTTACTTAGTGTAAGTCCTCCAACTTTGTTCATCTTCAGAACATGTTTGGCTATTCTAGATCATTTGCTTTTTCATGTAATTTTTGTCATCAGCTTGTCAATTAAAAAAAATATGTTGGAGTTTCAGTTGGAGTTATTTGGAATCTATAATCAACATGGAGACCATAAGCATCTAAACAGTACTAAGCTGAATCTTCTAATCCATACCTTGGTAGATCTCTCCATTGATTTCAGTATTCTCTAATTTCTCTCCATTTTCAAGTTTTCAGTGTGGAGATCTTGCAATATTTTGTTAAGTTTATTCCTTAATATTTTATGTTTTGGATGCTCTTGTAAATAGAATTATTTTGATATCGATTTCCAATTGTTTGCTGCTAGTATAATGAAATTCAGTTGTTCGTTAAAAATTGTCGTTGTATCTGTGAACCTTGCTGAATTCACTTATTAGTTCTATTAGTTGTTTTGTAGATTCCTTGGGATTTTCAGTGTATATGATCATACCTTCATGAATAAAGATAGGCTTCTTCCTTTCCAATATGTAAGTATTTTATTTCTTTTTCTTGCTTTATTGCGAGACAGTAACTCGAAGCCATAAGAAGAAATAAAGAGCATTGATAAAAGTAACTACATAGCTAAATATAAAATCTTGCATTATCGTACTTTAGTTTATAACTGTTTTCCCCAGCCCATATGACTTAACAGGCAAATGTGTGAAGTAAGATCTTAAATCTGTATTAATGAGCATACAATGTATAAGGATATAATCTGAGACAATAGCAGTATGTATACTACTGAAAGTAAGTTGGAACTATTTGAACTAGGTTTTGATTAGTTTAAGATGTTCATTGGAATCACAAAGGTAACTACTAAGAAAATAACTAAAAAATATAGAGCAAAGGCAAGAAGAATCATTGTGGTACATTATAAAAAATAACAGCTAAATACCAAAAAAAAAAAAAAAGGCAGTAATGGCATAATTGCAATAGATTTTTAGATTTTACACCAAAAGCACAAGACAAAAAAAGAGAAAAAAATAGATAAAATGGACTCATCAAAATTTAAAACTTGTGCATCAAAGAACATTATCAAGAAAGTGAAAAGACAACCTACAAGATTGAGAGAAAATATTTGGAAACCATATATCTGATAAGGGTTTAATATCCTGTATATATAAAGGACTCCTGTATATGAATGCGTTACCATGAACCAAATATATTGTGTAACATATTGTTTGATACAAAAAAAACTTTTATATGTATCCAGTACATTTAATTGAGAAATGTATATATTTATTTATCTGTGTTTACTTTTTAGTTTTTAATTGTTTATATTTTCAGTTATTAAATGTACAAAATTTTTTAAAAATTTAAAAAAAGAACTCCTACAACTCAACAAGAAAACAAACAACCCAATTAAACAATGGGCTGAGAATCTGAATAGTCTTTTTTCCAAAGAAGATATCCAAATGGCTAATAAATATATGAAAACATGCTGTACATTATTAACCATTAAATTAAATGCAAATTAAAACCACAGTGTGACACCACTTCACACACACACTAAGATGGCTATTGTTTTTAAAACTGAAAATAAAAAGTGTTGGCAAGGATGAGAAGAAATAGGAACTCTCGTACATTGTTGGGCAATTGTTGGTGCAGCCACTGTGGAAAACAGTTTGGCCATTCTTCAGAAAGTTTAACGTAGAATTACCATATGATATAGCAATCCTCCATGGACTTGGACAGATATTTGTGCACCAGTGTTCATTGCAGCATTAGTTACAATAGCCAAAGGTAGAAGGAACCTAGGTGTCCATCAAAATTTGGCATATCCATACAATGGAATATAAAGGGAAGTGAAGTGCTGGTACATGATACAACATGGATAAACCTTGAAGACATCATGTTGCATGAAATAAGCCAGACACAAAACGAAAAATATTTCATATGATTTCTCTTATATGAAATTTTTAGAATAAGCATATTAGTAGAGACGGAAAGAATAGTGGTTACCAGGGGTGGGAGAAGGGGAGAATTGGGAGTTATTGCTAGATGAGTATGAGATCTGGTTTGGGTTGATGAAAATAGTATGGAAAGAAATAATGGTGAAAATTACATAGTATTGTCAGTATACTTAATGTCAAGGAATTTTTCACTTAAAATGGTTAAAATGATTTTTATGTTATTTATATTTTACCAAAATTAAAAATAAATGTATTTTTTAAAAATCTTATCAGACATAAGGTTTCCAAATATTTTCTCCCATTCTATTGTCTTTTCAATGTCTTCGTAACATCTTAGATAAATAAAAGTTTTTTATTTTGATGCAGCCCAATTTATTTTTTCTTTTGTTGCTCATGCTTTTGGTGTGAAGTCTAAGAAGCCATTGCCTAATACAAGGTCCTGATGAATTTCCCTATATTTTCTCCTAAGAATTTTATAATTTTAGTCCTTACATTTTGCCATTGATCCATTTTGGATTAATTTTTGTCTGTGGTGTTCGGTAAGGGTCCCCTTTCATTCTTTTCCATGTGAATATCCAGTTTTCCAGCACAATTTGTTGAAGAGACTTTTCTTCCCCTTTTAGTTGATATGGCTCCCTTGTGAAAAATCAACTGACCATATAGATGTTTGTCTTTATTTCTGTACTCTCATTTTTATTCCATTGGTCTAGTCGTCTGTCTTTGTGCCAGTACCACACTATTTTGATTATTGTAAATGTATAATAAGTTTTGAAATCAGGAGGTATGAATACTGCAACTTTGTTGTTTTTTTTTTTTTTAAGATAGTTTTGTCTGTTCAATGTCCCTTGCCTTCCATATGAATTAGATGATTAGCTTTTCCATCTCTGTGAAGAAAGCCGTTGAAGTTTTTGTTGGGATTGTGTTAAATCTGTAGATCACTTTGGGTAGTAGAGACATCTTAACAATATTGTGTTCCAATCCAAGAGTACAGAATATCTCCATTTATTTAGATTTTCTTTGATTTCTTGCTTTTTAGTTTTCCACATATAAACATTCCTTAAATCCTTAGTCAAACTTGTTCCTAGATATTCTATGCTTTTAGATTCTATTTTATATGGAATTTGTTTTATTTCTTCTAGGATTGTTCATTACTGGTGTATAAAAACACCACTGATTTTTGAGTATTTGTCTTGTACCATACCACTTTGGTATGCTGCTTTGCCACTTTGCTGAACTTGCCACTTTGCTGAATTTGTTTATTAGGTCTAGTAGCTTTTTGTAGATTCTTCAGGATTTTCTACAAATAGGATTGTGTCATCTGTGAATAGAGATAGTTTTACTTTTTCCTTTCCAATTTGGATATCTTTTATTTCTTTTTCTTATCTAATTGCTTTCACTAGCACTTCCAATACAGTGTAGATTACCAATGGTGATAGCTAACATCTTTGTCTTGTTCCTGATCTTAGGGGGAAAGCTTTCTCTCTTTCACCATTAGATATGATGTTACTTGTGAATTTTTCATATATGCCTTTATCATGTTGAGAAAGTTCCTTTCTATTCCTGGCTTTTAAAGTGTTTTATCAAGGAAAGGTGCTGGATTTTGCCAAACACAATTTCTGCATCAGTGGAGATGATCTTGTGTGGTTTTTTCTTTCATTCTGTTAATATGTTGTGTATTAATTGATTGATTTTTTTATGTTGAACCATCATTGCGTTCTGAATAAATCACACTTGATCATGGTATGTAATCCCTTTGATGTGCAGTTGAATTCAGTTTGCTAGTATTTTGTTGAGGATTTTGACAGCTATATTCATAAGGGATATTGGTCTAATTTTCTCTGTAATAGTTTTGGTAATAGAGTGAGGTTGGCCTCATAGGATGAATTAGGAAGTCTTCCCTCCTTTTTATTTTTTGGAAGAGTTTGAGGATTGGTATTCTTCTTTGAATGTTCAGTAAAAATCACCAGTGAATGTCCATCAACTGATGAATGGATAAACAAATTGTGGAGTATACATACAATGGTATATTATGCAGCAATAGGAAGAAATGAAGCCGTGAAACATATGACAACATGGATGAACCTGGAAGATGTTATGTTAAGTGAAGCAAGCCAGACACAAACAGGAAAAGTACTGTTTGCTTGCCCTTTTATGAACTAAATATATTATGTGAAATATGAATATGGGTAGAATTGTATTATAAGACCATTTTTCCTTGATGCTGAACAAATATAAGTTACTACTACACAATGTTAATATCAGACAAAAAAACACATTATACTAAGTGAAGGAGACTAGAAACAGAGTACTACATATTGTATGATTCTATTTATATAAAATGTAAATATAAATCAATTCATAAAGATGAAAGATTAGTTGCTATGTAGGTCTGAGGAAGGAATGCTAAGGGGTTTGGAGTCTTTCTTTTTGGAGTAATTAAATTGTTCTAGAATTTTTAAGATAATGAATGTACAACATTGTGATTATACTAAAAGCCATTGATTATATACTTTGGATAGAATAGCCAGAAACAGCAGCTATGTACAGTGGGGGAAGCATAGAGAGATTGGGAGGTGAGGAAATTCTTGTTTGTTTGTCTTTTTTGTTTATTATTATTATTATTGAAATAATGAAAATGCTCTGATAATTATCGAAGTGATGAATGCACAACTATGTGATTATAGCCGATACCATTGATTGAACACCTTGGAGGAGTTATTTGCTTTATTAATATGTATCAACAAAATTGATTTTTTAAAATGTTTTAACTAAATAAAAGTCACAGAAAAATAGGGGAGAAAAATCACCAGTGAAGCCATCTGGTCCTGGACTTTTCTTTGTTGAGAGGTTTTTATTACTAATTCAATCTCTTTACTTTTTATTAGTCTTTTGAGATTGTCTACTTTTTCTTGAGTTAGTTGAGGTATTTATGTGTTTCTAGGAATCTGTCTATTTCATCTAGGTTGTCCATTTGTTGCCATAGAATTGTTCATAATACCCTCTTATAATTCTTTTTATTTCTATGGGGTTGGTGGTAATGTCTCCCTTTCATTTCTGATTTTTGTTATGTGAATCCTCTCTCTTAATTTCTTTGTAAGTCTCTCTAAAGGTTTGTTAATTTTATTGATCTTTTTAAAGAACCACCTTTTGGTTTCTTTGAGTCTATTGTTTTTCTACTCTCTATTTCATTTATCTCTCCTCTAATCTTTATTATTTTCTTCCTTCTACTCATTTGGGGTTTGGTTATCTCTTCTTTTTCTAATTCCTTTAGCTATGAGAGTAGGCTAGTGATTCGAGATCATTCTTCTTTTTTAATGTGAGCATTTAGTGCTCTAAAGTTCACTCTGAGCACTGCATTTGCTGCATACTATAACTGTTGGTATTATGTATTGTCATTTTCATTCAGCTCAAGATATGTCATAATTTCCCTTGTGATTTTTTTCTTTAGCCCATTGGTTGTTTGTTTTTGTTTAAATACCAAATATTTGTGAAATTACCAGTCTCTTTCTATTGTTGATTTCTAGCTTCACTCCATATGGTCAGACATGATCCTGTGTGTGAATAGTTCTTTATAAAATTTATTGTCTTGTTTTGTGACCTAATATATGGTCTAACCTAGAGAATGATCCATGTGTACTTGAGAAGGATGTTTATTCTGCTGTTGTTGGATGTCGTAGTCTATATATGTTTACTAGGACTAGTTGGCTTCTAATATCATTCAAGTTCGTTTATAATACTGTTCTATTTCTTTATTCATATTTTGGTATAGATGTTCTATCTGTTGAAAGTGGTACATTGAAGTCTCCTACTATTAATGTAGTATTAGCTGTTTCTCCCTATAAATCTATCAATATTTGCTTCATATATTTTGGTGCTCTGTTTTTACATATATATATATATGTTTATAATGGTTGTTATATCTTCTTGATGAATTGACCTTTTCATCAATATTCAGTGCCCTTCTATGTCTGTTTTAACAATTTTTGACTTCAAGTCCATTTTGTCTGATAATAGTATAGCCACCCTCACTTTATTTTTATTTCTATTTGCATGGACTATTTTTCCATCCTTTCACTTTCAACCTACTTGTGTCTTTCTAATTAAGGTGAGTTTCTTATATGCAGCATACAATTGGATCATGCTTTTTAAATTAATTCTGCCAATATCTGCCTTTTGACTAGAGAGTTTAATACATTTACATTTAAAGTAACTATTGAATGTAGGACTTTTTTCTCCCAGTTTACCCTTTAGTTTATCTGTTTTTTGACCCTTTTGTCCCTCAATTCTTCCATTACTGCCTCTTTTTGTATTTAGTTGATCTTTTGTAGTGAACCCTTTAGAATCCCTTCTCTTTCCTTTTGTGTATTTTTTCACAAAAAATTTTTGTGGCCACCATGGGGCTTACATTTAACATACTAAATCTATAGCAATTTTGTTTGCTTTTATACCAGCTTACCTTCAATAGCATACACAAACTATGTCCCTGTGTTCCTCCTTTCCTCCACCTTTATGTAATTCTTATCACATTGTACACACTTGTACATTTTGAGTCCAGAACCATTAATTTATTTTTACTTTTTATGCATCTTCCTTTTAAAACTATAGGAAGTAAAAAAGTGGAATTACAAACCAAAAATACAGTAGTACTGGAATTATATTTACCCATGTCTTTACCAGAGATTTTTATTTCTTCATTCAGCTTCACTGTATTTTCTGGTGTCCTTTCCTTTCAACCTGCAGTACTCACTTTAGCATTTCTTATATGACCGGTCTAGCAGTGATGAACTCCCTCAGCTTTTGTTTATCTGGGAATGTCTTAATCTAGCCCTATTTTTTTAAAAGACGGTTTTGCTAGATAGAGCGTCCTTGGTTGGCAGGTTTTTTTTCCTTTCACCACTTTAAATATGTCATCCCATTGCCTTCTTGCCTCCATGGTTTCTGATGAAAAATTGGCACTTAATCTTATTGAGGCTCCTTTGTATGTGATGCATTGCTTCAATCTTATCCCTTTTAGAATTCTTTCTTTATCTTTGGCATTCAACAGTTTTATTATATGTCATGTTGTATGTCTGTTTGGGTTTATCCTGTTTGGAGTTTGTTGGACATGTTGGATGTGTACATTCATGTCATTCATTAAATTTGGGAAGTTTTCAGCCAGTATTTCTTCAAATATCTCCTCTGCCCCTTTCTTTCTTTCTTTTCCTTCTGGACCTCCCACTATGCATACATTGGTGTGTTTGATAGTGCCTCATAGGTCTCTCAGTCTCTGTTCACTTTCCTCATTCTTTTTTCTTTCTGCTCCTCAGACTGAATAATTTCATACCTTATCTCTAAGTTCATTGAGTCTTTCTTCTGCCAACTCCAATCTGCTATTGAACCCCTTCAGGGAATATTTTGTTTCTGTTGCTATGGTCTTCTCTGTATGGTGCCTTTTCATATTTTCTTTCTCTTTATTGATATTCTCTTTGTGTTCATCTATCATTTTCCTAATATCCTTTAGTTCTTTTTCCATGTTGTCCTTTAGCTCTGAGCATATTTAGAACCTCTTAAAAATAATCTTTTTCAGTTATCTCCTAGGTCTAATCCTCCTCATTGACTCTTTCTAATGCTTTAATCTTCTCCTTTGCCTGGGCCATCAATTCCTGTTTGTGTGTTTATAATCTGTTGTTGCAATCCAGACATTTTGATATTTTAGCATGGTGTCACTGGAATTTAGACTTGGAGGCATGTGTTCCATTAGGATGTGTCCAGCTAGTGTTATCAGAGTTTTCCTTGAAGGCCAGGAGCTAGTAAAACCAAAACAAAAGAAAAAGAAAAAATGAAAACTCCTTTCCCAGTCTTTGCAGATTTGCCTGTGGGCATGCCCTCCTTCAGAGCTTAGCGATACACTGAGTTTAAAGAACAGCCCAAGGCAAATGCATAGGAACTCCCTGATCTTTGCTGTATGTGCACCTTGTCCTGGGATTACTGCATAAACCCAGGAATTCCCCATTTACACTTATATGAATGTCCTCTTATCCCTAAGAAACAGTGTTTCCTCACAGTCCTAGGTGCTACACTATATGTCCTAGTTGGTACTCCTTTGCCCCAAGCAGCTTTGATTTGACTTTCCTCTTACAGTGTTCTGTAGGAGAGCTCTCTGAGCCACCTCAAGGTGGAGGTCAAGATCTGTGAGCCTGTGGTGCATGTCCTGATTCTTGTCCTCCAAGCTACCCAAGACATAAATGCACTCTAGTAAATGCACAAAGGTTACTCTGTTCCCTCCAGAACTGGGACCAGGGACCTGCACTGAGAATGCATGCCAGCTCCACACTGAGCTGGTGGGGAGATGGGGGAGGAGCCAGCAAGAGCTCCTGGAGATCCTATCGTTTTTAGTTTGCCTTTGTCTTGATTTGGTCCTTGCCCTGTTACTATAATCTTTTAACTGTTTTCTGGAGCTTTGTAAAAATGTTTCTGCCTGTTCTGTTTTTTCAGACTTCTTTCTCTGCCTGCTATCTTGGTCAGGGCAAGGCTCTCTCCTTTTAACTTGAACCTTTAGTCCATTTGCATTTAATGTATTCATTAATATGGTTCAAACTATTCCATTTTTATTTCTTTTTGTTGCTCTAGGGATTACAATATGTATTTCTAACCTATTACCACAGTCTACTTAGAGTTGATATTGTACCAATTTATGTAAATTATAAATATCTTGCAACAGTATATGCCATTTTCCCCTTTTGTTGTCATATATTTTATATCCACATACATTATAAACTCCACAAAATGATATAATTTTTACTTTAAGCAGTCAGTTGCCTTTTAAAATTTTTAAAAAGAAAATATATGTATTATATTTTTGTTACCCATATATTTTACCTTTTTGGTGCTGATAATTCTTTCTTTTAGGTCCAGGTTTCCATTTCTGTCATTTCCCTTCACCTTAGAAGTACTTTCTTCAGAATGTCTTGTAATGAAGGTGTGCTGGTGACAAATTCTTTGAGTTTTTGTTTATCAGAACATGTTTTTATATCACCTTCATTTATAAAGGATATTTTCACTGAATAGAAAATTCTGGGTTGGCATTATTTTTCTTATTCTCTCCATTTTTGGTTTTCAATAGTTTCATTATGATATGTGTGTGTGTTTATCCTGCTTGGGTTTCATTGAGTTTCTTGAAATCTGTAAGTTAATGGTTTTTACCAAATATTGGAAACTTTGCCATTATTTCTTTGAATATTTTCTATTTTATTCTCTCCTCACCTTTTTGGACTCCATTTTCACGTATATTTGTCCTTTCAATACTGTCCTACAAGTCATTGAGACTCTTTTTTTATTTTCATTTTTTAAAATTTCTCTGTGTTCTTGAGTTTAGATATCTGTCCATCTGTCTTTGGGTTTAATAGCCCTTTCTTCTTCCATTTCCAAATGCTATTAAAGCCAACCAGTGAATTTTTCATTTTAGATATTGAACTGGAATTTCAGTACTGGAATTTCTATTTGTTTCCTTTTTAAGACTTCTATAGTTTCTAATTCTCTGCCATGATCCCTATCTGTTCACTCATTGTGACCATCATTTCTTTTATCTTTTAAATATAACTATTACAAATGCTTTGAAGTATTCATCTGTTATTTTTAATATCTGAGTCATCTCAGGGTCAGTATCTGTTTATGCTTTTTTTTCCCTTGACTGTGGGTTATATTTTCCTATTTTTTCATATGCTTAGTAAATTTTTATTGTATTCTGACCATTATGGATCTTACATTGTAGACACTCTGGATCATGTTCCTCTGAAGATTGGTTTTTGTTTAAGCATGTAGGTAAATTGCTAGCTGGTCACCTTAAACCTGTGGAGGTTTGGTTTTATAATTTTTATGATGGGTTTGTTTCAGTTTTGCCCTTAGTCTTAATGCAAATTCTTAGACCTGGGATATAATCTCTAATCCTAAAGCATGGCCCTTCTGGGTTCCAGTGAAAAGCCCAAGATGGTTACATAGCCCCTCTAACTTGAAAGTATTCAAACTCCAATTTCTGTCTTCTCTGCTGTAGGAAATAGTTGAAACCTTTGCTCAGCTTTTTCAGCCTTCCAACAGTTGCTTCTTGCTGTAATCTTTAGAGGTTCTCCCTCACATTCAAAGTTCAGGGTTCAAGGGGTGTTTATGCTCAGATTTGTGCCTCCTTGCTCTGTGTATCCTTCCTTTCTAGGATCTCCCCCATTGTTTTTCAACCATTCTGGCACCTCCAAACTTTCCCCTGACGCTTTAATCCAGTATAAGTGTGGGGCTTTCTGCTTGACTTCTAGGTACCCCACGCCATATAGACTGGGGAGGGCCCCCAGGAGAAAAGTTGTATAAATGTAGGTATCACTTCAGTGTCGTTCCGTTCTTTCAGGGATGGAATCCTTTCCTATTTATGTGTACTTTTGGCTGTTTTTCAGTGCTCCAGGGTTGTTGTTTTTATAATTTACCTAGAGTTTATTATTAGCGGAAAGGTTAGTACATTGCCAAATAATCTATCATTACTGGAACTGGAACTCACTGAATTCACTTTTCTGCTTCTCCTTTGACTATCAAGGAATTACTCCTTTCTAGCTTACATTCACACTCTCTCAAAATTGTAACTTTTAAGCCATCGTAGACATATATAACTAAGATTTGTACATCTTTTGGATGACATTTAATCTGTGTAATTTCACATGGATACATGTTTAAAATGTCATTTACTTTCACAACATTGTAAATGTGATAATCCCACTGAATTATGTACTTGGAAGTAGTTGAGATGGGAAAGTTCATGTTGTATATATGTTTCCACAACTAAACAAATAGAAACTAAAAAGACAATAACAACTAAATACAACACATGATCCTGGACAGGCTCTAATCATGGAGGAGAAAAGGCTCAAAGGGACATTATTGGGACATATGAAAACCTTAGAATATAGAATGTAGGCTTTATATCAATGTTAAGTTTCTTGAACTTGGTAACTTTTACTTAATGGGATTAGATAATTGAATATCATTGTTCTTAGAAAATGTCCGTGAAAGTATTATGTGTTCAAGGAGCATGATGTATACAACCTACTCTTAAATGTTTAGAAAATAGATAGGAAGCTTGGGAGGGAGAGAAGGAGAATGTTACGTATATGTGGCAAAATATTAAAAGTTGGTGGATCTGAGGATCTTTCTGGCTGGGGACTATCTTGGGAGTTCTCTGTATAGGTTTGGATTATTTTTGCAACTGTCCTGTAAATTTAAAATTATCTCAAAATAAAATTTTACTAAAATATTTATAGTATATACATCATTTGGTTAGAAAAAGTAATGAACATTTAGAGCCTCTACCTAGTTTCTTAAAAATTTGAGTAAAATTTAAATAATGAAACATTTCTGAATTTAACTTGCTGAAATTTTTAAAATCATGTGCCACAATAATCTGCCTGAAAGGAGAAAAAATGTTTAATATTAAGAAATTAATATTTACCATGTATTTTATATTTTAAGCCTAACTGCCCCAAATTTGATGAAAATCTATCCGTGATCCAATAACAGGCAAGCATAAAAATGCTCCATTTTATTTGTTCAGATGTTGAAGGATTTTTGTCTGTACCCCTCTGGCACCCATCTGCCTTTGGGCATAAGGTTGCCTCCCTTTTTGCCACACTTATGAACAAGCACCTGGATTTAACCAAAGGAACAGTAGAGTTTTACTAGTTTATTGTTTGTAGATGTTTTATTGGCAGGGGCAAAACTATCAAATTGTCATTGATGGTTGGTTCAATTTACAGGTTTTTCATTATACTGTTACTTGCTGTCACCCTGGCCTGGGTCCCTGTGATGGAAATGACACATAGCAAACATGTGTTTGCATTCATGCACGCAGTTAGTAGTTACCTGACCCCACCCATTGCTGCCGTCTTCCTACTCGCTGTATTTTGCAAGAGAGTCAATGAGCAGGTGGGTGTTGGCAGAGCCATCCCGTCGCCCAGTGCAAGGGGGGGTCACCTTCACATTGTAGTCTTTTAAGAGTTGCCTGAGAAGGGTCTCTTTGCTTTCAGAGTTGATGCTTTTGTACCATTTGCTTTCTGACAGATGATTTCCTTCTGATGTTTTGGTCCAAGCTCCTTCTTGGGCATAGAGGGAAGGCGATCTCTGGTTTGTTTTCCACTTTCAACCATGCCACAGATGATTCAGAATGGTGAATGATTTACCGTCATGCAGAGTTGGTTATGGGAAAATATTCTTCCATCTCTTCTGTCCCTGAATGTGTCACGCACAGAGATTTCTCCCAGGGGGGGATGTACTGTAGGGGGCTCCTGCCTCCCCTGCAGTGAGGAGGTGATCATTTTGCCCATCTCTTCTAGCACTTAAGACAAAAAAAAAAATCCAAATTCATGGTTCGATCATTTCACAAATAGGGCTTTGAAAGCATGGTTTATCAGAGTGTTTTCATTTATTTGAGTCATATCTTAAATCTTCCTGTCTCCTCCCATAGCACCTAGCAGTGGACCTCGCACAATTTCCTGATGATGGCATCTGAGGTGCTCTGTGATCTGGCCCCTGCTTTGCCCTCTTCATGCACAACACACCCCACCTGCTCCAGATGACTTGCTGTGCCATTGGTCTGCCTGCCCCAGCCCTCTCAGATCTCCCTTTACTTGCCTAGACTGTTTGCTTTGCCAGGCTTATCTTCCTCTCCATCTGGATGATTCTTCCTCCCATGCCTTTCTCAGGTGTTCACTCCTCTAGACCAATCCTCCATTACTCCCTGTTCTAGTCATCTCACCGGGACTCAGCTTAGCCCTGAGAGCTGCTGGGCTCCAGGGATGCCAGAGCTGCTTCTCTTTGCTCTCCTGGGAAGGGCATAGACAAGCTGTGCAGGCAGTCATGAGACTCTGCCTCCTACCCCTGACACCAGCCTTGGGGTAGTAGGGCCAGGGACTCTCCCACAACCCCTGCTACAAGGTTGCAAGCTTATTACATCTACCCTCTTTGGCATAGAGAACTTCTCTGGGCCCTCTTCCAACCCTGTTTTGATGGCATACTCATTTGACTTCACCCATCTACCTCTAGGTCTCTCCCTCTGCACATCACCTTCAGTAAATGGTTCCTGTGGATCATCCCCTGGGCTTTTGGTTTCAGCTCTTTCCCCCGATATGACTGTTCCTAGTGGGCCCGCATGCTGCAGCCCAGAGGCTAAGGCTGTCAGGCCATCCCTTCGTCCATCTCCTCTGACATTGCTCCCAAGCCAAGGCGTGGCATCGTACCCCTTTGGGTCTCAGAGGGGTCTCCAACACTTACCCACATGCCCTGTGAGACTAACCAGGGCAGGCTCCGTCAGGCCTGTCCATCCCCATTGGATGCAATGTAGAGCCATCCTGATCTTAACAAGCCCACACATGGACCTGATCCCTGCCTCTTAGTCTCATGATGAGATTGAGAAGCATTGTTTCAAAGCAGCAATTTTCAGAAGTGTGTAAACTTTGTAACTTCAACCTATATTCAATGAATACTGCTGAGAGTCTTCCATATGCCAGGCTCTGTCCTAGCATTGGGGATACACGTGTGAGTAAGAAAGACTAGAGCTATTCATGTGGCATGTACAATCAGAGGAGACAGATGACACCCCACGAGCAGATAAAGAATGATTTTTTTTTTTTTACAGTGATACAGTGTTACGTAAAAGATAAAGTATGATATGGAGAGTGGCAGGCAGGCACTGGAGGGGAAGGGACAGGGACATCAGTCAAGGTAGGGAGAAGACCTCTTCTACAGGAGTGACCTTGAATCTGAAACCTGCAAGATAAGCAGGTGTACCAAGTTCTAGGGAAGGATCCAAACAGAGAGAAGGCAAGTGCAAATGCCCGAGCCAAGAGCAAAGTGGGCAGGTTCAAGATGCAGAAGGAAGGTCTCAGGGGCTGGAGTGGAGTGACCAAAGGTAGGGCAACAGGGCCACGTGAGGTTGGCAGCAGGCAGAGTAGAGGTTTGATGGTGATGGCAATGGGAGGCCATCGGAGGCTATAAGCAGAGGTGTAACATTCTCTGGTATATGGTGTGAAAAGGTCCCTCTGGCTTTGGACTGCAGCAGGGCAGACAGGAGACCAGCTAGGGAGCCCCCACTGGGTGAGAGAAGATGGCAGTTAGGGGTGAGGGCAGTAGCCGTGGAGATGACGGCAAGTCGTTGGATTCCCGATACATTTGGGAGGCTGAGCCAATAAGATTTGCCAAGGGATTTGGTAGGGCAGGAAAGAAAGGAACCAGGGGTGACTCCTGGAGTTTGCCCTGAGCAACCAGGGAGATTGGAGGTGCCACTTACAGAGACAGGAAAGGCTGGGTTCCTTTTAGACACATTAAGTTTGAGACACCTATTCATTGTCTAACTTAAAAGTGTTTCCTTTTTTTAAAAGTTCTCTGACTGACCTAAGAGAGAGTGCAGGTGTTTCAGTTCTTTATTCAGACTACGAAGGTTTCTTCTCTCTCTTCCTTCATGTGCAAGGTATTCAGTGCCCTTAATGTGATGAAAGAACTTTAGAACTCAGACATCCAGGGGAGGAGGAAGATGGTTTGCCCCATCGCCCGTCATCCTCTGAGCTGACTCTCCTGGGGCTCCTTCTCCGGCAGGGAGCCTTCTGGGGGCTGACCAGCGGCATTCTCATTGGCTTGTTGCGAATGGTGGCTGAACTCGTCTACGGACACCAGTCCTGTGCGAAAAGCAGCACATGCCCCAGGATCATCTGTGGCGTCCACTACCTGTACTTTGTCATCATCCTCTTCGTAGTCAGTCTCCTCATCATCCTGGGAATCTCCCTGGTCACAAGGCCTATTCCCGATAAACACGTGAGTGCCACCGGCGGGATCTCCAGGCAGTAACTTGGCTTGAATAGCATCGGTGAAGCACAGCCTTCCCTTTGGAAGTCTGGATGGGTGCGGGCCGGAGGTGGAGGTGGGTCAGTAATAGGCAAGTAACACAGAAAGGGCCCTGTCTTTAAAGACAAAACTAAACTAGGAACACTTCAAGTGTCCGCCAGTTAGGTTTTCATTTAGACGAAGAAGTTTGGCTCATAAAATGCCAGTTTTCCTTGGAAGTGTTATGTTCACTAAGCTCAGTATGAATTAGTGGAATCAGGGCAGTGCCAGCTGCCACCCCCTACACGTCCCCATTGTGAAGAAAAGCCAAAGGGAAGGGGACAGGAGGACTGGGAAGCTGCCTGGAACAGGCTCTGTGCTAGGGGCTTTCATGGCCCTCTCCTCCCAGGGTCATTTCTTACCGTCTTGGGGTATTGGAAGGCCTGGGCTCAGAGATGTTAACTTGTCCAAGGACAATAACTAGTCCAAACTAGTGTTCTCCCCACTCTGTCATCCATGTCATGGCATAATAGGCTTAGTGGGATAGAGATTCAGCCTAGCCAGAAAGCAGCAGGAGGGAGGGTCCTGGGCACGAGGAATCACAAGAGTTGGTTCAGAAGCTTGGAGAGGAGCTCAGAAAGGGAGACAGGTATAACAGAGGCACATGTGCCTTTCTGGCAATTTTGCCTGAGGTCAGGTGAAAATCTGGTATTCCCTTACCAAAACCTGAATTACGAGACAGGTAAGCTTGGAATCCTCAGTATACCCCAACTTAACCTTGGGTCTCACCTCTGGCCACTCTTTCTGACCAGTATTTTCCATCCGACTCATTCCTCTCTTGTGCACACAGCTCAGCTGGAGAAGGGACAAAGCAAACAGGGAGAAGAGGCAGAATTGTCCAGGATGCTCCTCCCTCTCCTCCCTCTCCTCCCCACCCCCATATTTCTCCCTTGTGTCCCTGTGCTGTCCCTGTGGTACAGCAAGGGAAGATTTCCCCACCCTCAGGACCCGAGAAGCCTGGGGCTGGCTGAATTGAAACTTCCTACTGCTCAGGGTCCTTTAGATGGCCTGCATTACTTTCTGCTCTTCTCTTACTTTTTGGCATTGCCCTGTACCTCATTTAGTCAGCTGAGTGTTTATTAAGTGGTTACCATCCACCCAGCAGTATGCCAGGTGCTTTGGGAAACACAGAGTGGCTGCTGGAAGGGCAGGAGGAGATGAAGAGAAAAATGAGTGTGAATGGATCAGCCGCCGTGGGCCAGACACTGGGCATGGTCCTCTGAACACCACACCAGTGCAGGCAACTACCAGGGGAGGCAGGAACCATCCAGCCCCCAACTTGTCCAAGCTCAGGAAGTACACAAACGGCCATGCCTGCACCTGAACCCCAGCCCTTCCAGGGCCCACCAGTGTCCCCTTCCACAGGAGGCTGTTAGTGGCATAAGGAAGGCAGAAAGCATACATGTGACATCATCAGAAAGCATTGAAAGGCTAGCGCCGTCTCCACCATCAACACCACAGACTTTTAGGCTGAGGGAGGTTCTCAGAGAAGTGGGGCTTGTGCTGGGTCTTGGAGGTAGGGGGCTAGGGATGCAGCCTGAACCCCCATGGGGCTCATTCACAGCCCTGCCGAAAGGAGGAAGCAGTGTGGGGCAAGATTCAAATCCACAACGCTGATATAATGGGTTAACAGTCATCTATTCCAGAATAGACTTGGTGGAAATGTTCACCTAGTTGGGCCTTTAAAAAATAAAATGGCAGAGTTTTGTTAGTTCCCCAAATTTCCATTTTCAGGGAGAGAAAAAAATTACAAATCCATAGTGAAAAGGAGTGCCCCCCTTTGCATCTGCAAATGCCCTGATGAGCTTGAGCATTTGTGCTCAAAGGGCCAGGGCAAGAGTGAGGCTCATGTCTGAAGTCCAGAACAGGGGGCTTCTGGAACGGAAACAGTGCCTGGGTCCTTCCCTATCCTGCTTATCTAGATGAGAGCCCCCAACCTGGAGAAGTAAACTGGGGGTGATGGGTGCCTTCTCCTACCCCAAAGGGGCACAAGTTCCTGGACCCTCGGGTTCTGGTTCCAAGTTCATTGCCTTGGATTTGCAGCTTGTTTTCCAGCTGAAGGATACAGAGCCAGAGCTCAACTCCAAGAGCCCATGATTCCCACTCGCCCCACCCACCCCACATTCCTCCCACCTTCTGTTGGGGTCTGACCAGCAGACTTTGCTGCATCATGAGACCGTGGTGCCCAGCTGCTGGGCGTGTACTGCCCGGCCCTCATGATACCCCACTCTCCCTCTGCAGCTCCACCGGCTCTGCTGGAGTCTCCTCAACAGCCTGGAGGAAAGGATAGATCTGGATGCAGATATGCCAGGGAAGAGATTCCCCCAACCAGCAGAGAATCCAGGTGAGAAGGAGGTCCCGAGCCCTTGGAAGAGGGATACATGTAGAGTGTTTGGGTGTACAGTGGCCTTGTGCTGCTGCCCCAGCACCCCTCTGTCCCCCCACCATCTTCACCAGGCCTCAGAAATGTTCTTCCCAGCAGAGGCCCAGGCATTCATTTTTCCTGAGAACACCTGCCAGAGCTGTTTAGATGCTGTTAGACATCCATGCAGGGTGGTCTGGGCTGGAGACAGATGTGGAAGTGGGAGATGCCACAGATGGCCAGGGCAGGCCTCAAGGGCAAGTGGGGGGTGAGTAGAGAAGGGATCCGGGACTGAAGGGAGGAGCGCGCCATCATCTGGAGGTCCGGTGAAGAGAGGGAGGGCAGGAGTGTTTGGTGACCTGGAAGCAGTTTGAAGAGAAGGGGTACGGTCCACTGGGCAAATGTGGACAGATGGGCAGAAAAAGATGAGGCCTGAGAACTGGCTGTGGGATGCCTCACAAAAGCAGTTTGTGGGGTGGTGCAGGCCACCGCCTCATGGGAATGGGGCAAGGGGTAGGACAGGCTCTTCAGAGAAGGAGTTTAACTCAAAAGGAGAGCAGAGTTAGGTGCCCAGTGTACAGAGATTCTGTTTGGGATGATGGAAAAGTTTGGGTAATGGATGATGGTGATGACAGCACACTGTGAACATAAGTAACAGCCCTGAAGTAATATTTGAATGTGGTTAAAAGGAGAAATTTTAGGTTGTATATATGGTACTAGAATAAACTTTTATTTAAAAAACACAAACATGGAATTGCACATTACAAATGGTGAACCCTAAGTTACACCGTGGACTTCAGTTCATATTCCAATTATAAAAATGTGCTTTCATCAATTGTAACAAGTGTTCCACACCAATGCAAGGTGTTGATAATAGGATGGCATATGGGAACCTTGTATTTTAGGCATGATTGTTCTTTAACCCATTACTTCTCTAATAAAGAATAAAAAGAAAGAAAAAAAAGGAGAGGGAGTGTGGAGGAGGAGCCCAGGAGAACAAGGATAGGGCTGAGGAGAGGAAAGGGGGGAAGGTTCTGGGCCCCCTCTGCCCCCTTCCTGCCACCTGCAGAAGGCAATGAGCACACCTGGGTGGGGTGGAGGGTGGGGAAGGTGGCCTCTTCTGGGCATGGGCCCCTCCCCACGGAAGATGCAGGACTCCAAGACCCCCCACCCCGGTGCCTGCCATTGGCTCCTTCTGTACTTCTCTCCTCTCAGGGAATGTAAATGAACTCATTAGGGCCTGCTCTGGGCCAGGTGCTTGTTCTCTGTCATGCTCCCCATTATTCTCCCTCATTCCTTGGCAGTGTTGTGTGACAAGGATGTTGATGGCGGCTTGTTTATGCATTTATTGCCCATTTAACTAGGTGCCTGACACTGGTGAAAGGGCTCTAGTGTATAAATTCATTTAATCCTTCCATTCCCATACCTGATGGGTACAATTACTGTTCCACTTTTAGAGATGGGGAAACTGAGGTACTGAACCACCAAGTAACTTGCCCAAGTCTCCACGGATACCCAGGAAGTGGCATGGTCTGCTCCAGAATGTGTGCTCTTAGCCACTGAGCTGTCCCACTGCCTGGCATGCAGCCTAGCCTGGCTGTTTGGGGTGACATTTGTGCCTTTGGGCTGTGGCCTTTTACATCCTGGCTCCCATCTCTCCCAGCAGCCTCTTTAGGCCTGGAAGCTCAGTGATGCTGTGATAACAGTGGCATTGGAGAGAATGGAAGCAGGAGCCTGGTTGCTTGAAATTTCTCCAGCACCCACATCAGATGTCCGTCTCCCTGGCTTTGGGATCCTCCGGCTGCAGAGACCCCTCCCTTTAGAACAGAGGCTTCTCATTCCCTGCCTGACATATCCCCTCTGTGATGCAGGGACAGGAGGCCGGGGAGACAGCTGGCATGGAGGCTGTCCAACTGTGTAGAGGGTATGCTGCTTCAGACACGGAACATGTCACAGCACAGGCTGCAGGGAGACTGCTCGGAATGAAATGTGGTTGTCTCCCTGCAGAGCAAGGAGCCATTCGGGATCATATTGCAGCGGCAGGGCTGGGTGCCTGTGCCCTTGTGCCGGAGCTGGCCGTGGTGCTGACCCTGAGCCAGGCAGCGCCAGGGACCCAGCGGGCCGGCAGGAGCTTGTACTGCAGGAGACACAGAATGAGGGTCCAAGCTCCAGTGTTAGGCTTTTTCACAAGTCTGGCCTAGAGAAATGAATGGGAACTTTCCTGTAATTCCTAGATTTCTTTCCTGTGCTTCCTGGAGAATGTCAGGGATGTGCCTTCCAGGTGAGGAGAGCCTTATTTTCGGGGCCAGGCAGTAAGACTGGTGCCTGCCTTGAAGAGAGACTGCTTGAGAGGTTGCCAAAGAGCTGCATACATTTCTAGGACCTGGGAGGCTGCCTCCTCTTCTGGGGCTTGTAACTGGGCCAGGAGGGAGCAGATGAGCAGCCCCTTGCTCTGGACCTACAGAGCTGTGTCCAGGTCCCATGCCTGGGACAGGGGAGGACGCAGCAGCACCGGGGAGGGCTCTTTTATGGAGGAGGCCCCTTCAGCACCCCATCTAGGGGACCTGGGCCTGGCCTTCTGGTCTACCGGTGGGAGGGAAACATGGCCCTAGGCAGTCCCCCACTGCCACCCCTCCCCCCACCGCTCTCACCACACTTCGGCCCACTCCCACGTCTGAGAATGCTCCGGGTCTTTTCCTCTTAGGAGGAGTCTGTCAGTCCTAACACTGGACACAAAGCCTTCCCTTCTGCTGCCCCATGCCTCCTGACTTTTTGCCCATTCCCTCTCTCCCAGATGTACCCCATGTGACCCGGAACTGTCTCTTGAAGGCCTGGGACGTGTTCTGTGGTCTGGATCCGAAGCCAGGCCCCAAATTGGCCCCAGGAGTAGAGGCCACAAGGAAGACAGAGGGTGGTGACACATCAGAGACCCCCTTGTGGAGAAACATCACCAATGCCTGTGCGATCCTCCTGATAGTGCTCGGGGCCCTGGGCCACATATACTACTACTGATGGGGCTCAGGCCGGAGCGTCGGAGCAGGCACCCACTGCCTTTTCTGGACTCCTCCTCACCGAGGGGCTGTCGGTTCCCGACAGGAGAGCCACAGCCATGGGACCGAGGGCCACACTCATGGACATATTCCGTCGCGTGGGCATCAAGTGCTCCGGCGGCTGCGGGGACAGAAAGCCGCCTGTGCGGGGTTGAAGAGATGTGCACGCGACAACATCTGTTCCTTCACGAGATGAGTCATTTTCTCCAATTGGTTTTACTGCCCAAACACCGACTTTCACTTTAAATTTAATTTTGGCTTTTTGTCTCTAGATATATTTGGGATTTTTGCTTGTGTTGACTCCACCATCTCCACTTCTTTCCTCTCCCCACCCTCCTTTGCTTTGGTTCTTCTACCTCATTTTTAACAGTATGGGGGGTGGTGTGGGGACGGGCCTCCCAGAACAGCTCGATGGCCCAGGCAGCCGGAGCAAAGGCTGCCCCAGGCGTGGAAACTCTGCCCCCTGAAGGGACCAGGGGTGGTCAGAGGTGGGACTGAGGCAGCCTCAGCTCTCAGAGTGGGCCTTCCTGGCTCAGTGCCATGGGCTTCAGCTGCAATGCATCCCTGGAGAGCAGATAGAGAGGAAACTCCCTCCCTGCCTAGCTCTTCCCAGTCATTCCCAGTCTTCCTGGTTAGGGACGTTTATGCCAAGAGTTGGTTGGGCCCAGGCCTTGGATTCCCTTGAGCTCTCCCTTGGAGGCCACTCACGGGCTGTGTTTCTGCAGGGGCTCCCTAAACCTGCCTCTTCCTGCTTCTCAGACCAAGATGTTTCGAGTGACTCGGTGTGCTGTGGGGGAAACCCGCTTAGCATCACAAGAATAGCACTCCAAAGGCGTACCCACACGACCAGGCCCCCATTCATTCATCAGTCCTTCATCTGACATTTCCAAGTGCCCAGTCCATGCCAGCTGCCCTGTTAAGCTCCAAGGAAACAGCTGTGAGCAGAGCACGGGGGATCTGCTCTCTGTGGCTTATGGTCCTGGGGAGAATGGACAATGACACAGGAGTGGTGACAGCCAGCATTTAGTGTGGCCTGCTGTTTACCCTGCCCTTGGAAGTATTTTTCCTGCATTATCACAATCAAGCCACAGAACCACCCTTTGTGGAAGGAATTAGAATTAGCCACATAACATGGGAAAGGAGACCGAGGGAACCTCGGCAAGTAACAGCACTGCAGGGAGGTATCCTGAACCATCCCACCTGACAAAGACTTCCTCTTACAGAGCCTTTGTTGAGAATGGGACTGAACCTGAAACTCCACTGAGCCCAGCACCAGTCCCTTTCAGAACAAGAGGGTCCACTTTGGCTAATCCTTTTATCCCAGGAACACAAACTTCCCTGTGGTTCTTCTGGGAAAGTAAAAACTCCTGGGGCTCATTCAGAGAGCACTACAAGATTCAAAGGACCATTTGGGGATTCTGGTTCTACTGATGTTTACTGCAGGAGGAATGGGCATCCCAGGACCCTGGGGAGGTTCTGGTCCCACAGGAAATGCAACTGCTGGGCTGTGAGGTGAACGAGGGAAACCCTGGGCACTGGGCACGGAGCCTCCAAAGGCTTATGGGAGAAATGGAAGCTCCAGCTTGGCCCCAGAAAAAAGTGCCCAGCCATGAAGGTCAGCTTTTTCCCTGTAGCTCCTTGAACAGAGATCAGAACCACTTTCTAACATTTGGATATTTCTTCTGCCCCAAACCAGGAGAACCATTGCCGGGCCAGACCCAGCAGGGGTGGGTGGAGGGAGAGTAAGGGGCTCTCCTGGCTCTGCTCATCCCCACACATGGTGCAGCATGGCAGGTGGAGGGACAGGCAGGAGGCTCACCAGAGGGTGGCCTGGGGCACAGATTACACAGGTAGCTCCCTTGCTTTCTAAGAGAATGCAGCCATTTTGTGGAAGATCTTCACGAGGAAACCAGGAAGCTCTTTTCGTCCTGAGTGCTCATCCCCTGGGGCCCTCTTAGGACACCCTCTTCCAGGACGAGCCACCCCGGGTGGCACCTTCGACCTGCCTTCCTGCCACCCCACCTGGGAAGAGGGGACTGAGCAGGCCAGGCCCAGCCACAACCATAGGCTTAGGGATGTGAGAGCAGGACGCTTGGGCTGCACCTGGTCCAACTGTGTCCCTTCCCCAACCCAACTCCCTGGGTCATCCCTCTCGATTCTGGAGAGCTCAGGCCTAACTCTCCACCTTCTGAGGGGATTCCTGGCCTCAGCCTGAGGAGGCTCCTGCGGCCACCCCCACTAGCTCCCAGCCACCCTGCAGGGCAGCCAAGGGCCCTGGGATCAGCCTGTGGGGCCAGCCTGGGATCAGCCCGGCTGTGACCCAGTCCCTCAGGGCCCAACGTTTCCCCTTTGGCAGGACAGACAGAACACCAAGTGCCACTCAGAGCCAAGATCAAGAGACTGCACCCATTTATTCAAGTGTGGGGGTGGCGCCTCCAGGCTGGACCCGGCCCCCCACGCGGGTGCCGGCCATGCTCAGGGTTTCCACTCCACCACTTTGATGGTGATTTGGGCCGCCCTCCGCACAGCCTCGCTGGCATCCTCCTCAAGGAAGCGGAAGGTGCCCACATGCACCTGCAGCAGCTTGCGGCCCTCGGGGGCCTCAGCCAGCAGGGTGAGGGCCTTGAGGGCGTTCAGCCGCACCTTGCTCACCGGCGAGTGTAGCAGGTTCAGGAGTGGGCGGATGGCCTCCACGTCCAAGGCCGCGTACTTCCCTGCAAGCCCCCAGCACCCATCATTCCTAGCAGCCCTCTTCCCCAGGCCTCTCTGGTTCCCCACCCGCCGGCCTGAGGGATCCCCTCATCCCGCAAAGGCCTGCTCGGTCTGGCTCCTCTCACTGCCACCAGCTTAGACACACTCCCATCTCCTGTCCTCGCCAGTGCCCTAATTGGCCTCTCCCCACCCACCCTGGCTCCTGACCCACAATCCAGGCCTCACAAGGCAGCAGGATGCTCTTTTAAAAATGCAACTCCAAGTGCCTGTTTACATGGCTGATAAGTCTGGGGCACCTACTCCACCCCAGGCACAAAAGCACACGTGGTCCTTACCCCCACGGTGCTTACCGTCTAGAGGGGGCACAGACATTAATACATAAAGAGATTCCCCGCCCCCAAACCCTTAACTGCCTTCCACTGTCTCCCACAAGGCTGCCTCCCTGTCCCCTGTCTTGCTCAGTGCACTCTTCTCTGTCCTGCCCCAGGGCCTTTGTGCTTGCCGTCTGTCACCCTGCCTGGAATTCTCCAGCCACCCCCTCCTTTGCTCTACTACTTCCAATGTATTTTGGGTCTCCAGAGGTGCCCAAGCCCCTCCCAGAGGAGCTGTTACCCGCTGTCCTGGGCCCCCACTCCATGCTGCATTTTCCTCAAGGTCACTCATCACACTCTGCCACTCCCACCAAATTTTAGACACCCCCGGGGAGGAGTCCCTCAGCTGCAGTGCGGGCTTGGTAAAGAGCAGTCTTGCGCCCCCAGGTTCCAGCCTTTTGTATCTCTGGCCATTGTCCTGGCCCCCTGACCCTTCGGGCCTTCCAAGGCAGCCCTCACAGTAAGCCTGGGTGCAGAAAGACCCTGGGCTGAGGATGCCCATGAGGCAAACCTGCAAGGGAAACCCCTACCCAGGCAGTCAGCATCCTAGAGTGGATGACTGGCCCGCACACATCGAAGCGGGTGCCGTGCATTCTGGGAAGGCCCCAGCCTTCTCCCCCTTTGGTGTATCTCCAGTTCCACCATTGGAGGCAAATGAGGAGTGGCTAGTCGCCCTTGACTCTGGAAGGCTTTGCAGCAAAATGGTGGCGCATCAGAGGCCGAGCAGGCCCGTGGGGAAGGCCCTCTGGCCAGACCTTCCCAGGTCACAGTGGGTGGGATGCAATGCCCCTGCCTCCTGGGCATGGAAACCAGGCCCAGGGATCTTTAGTTGGCCCCAGGATTGGCTGACCAAGGGGGTTGGGGGAGATAGGGGGGTATAATCTTGTGCTCCCGTTTAGCTCCCACATTGAGAGAAGTGACTACCATTAAAGGAACAGCACAGAATCAAGGGCTTTAGGGTCAAGAATTCACAGATGGCCAAGCAATCAAGCCCAGAGCCATGGCTTACAAAGGGCTGGGCCAGAGGCGTGGAGTCTCTCTGGGGAAGGACAGAGGGGAGAGGTCCAGGGCCCAGTGTGGTACACAGGGGACAGAGTCCTAAGGCGAGAAGCTGTGCTGGAAGGAGAGGAAGCTTCCAGACCTCTCTGGTGGATTTTTGAAAAGCTCACCATGACAGTGACCATGTGGGGGGTCCCCAGTTCATGCCCGTCCAGTGAAGTACCGCACCCCTCGCTCAGCCCCCTGCCCATCCCGCCCGCCCGGCTGGCAGAGCCTCACCTTTGGTGGTCACCACCGCGTACATCAGGGCCCCCGCGGCGCTGGCCTGCACCTCCTCACACTTGTCCGTCAGCAGATCCACCAGTATGGGGATGACATCAAACTGCCACACCTGGTTCTTGCCCTCCAGAGGGATGCTGGGGCAGAGAGGAGGTGGCTGAGGGAAGTGGAAGGGTGCTCCACGAAGAGTGGGGGAGGCCCAGGACCACCCCAGAGGGACCCCACGCGCAAGGGCTTCTGTTGGGACAATCCCTGGTGGTCTAGGGCTGCCTGAAAACGAGGCATCAGGGTGCAGGGGAGCACTGGCAGGAAGTTTTGGGGTCACCCTCACACTCTGACCACCTGAGAGCACACCCTGCTGTGGGGTCAGAGGTCCCAGCCAGGGACAGAGCTGCCCACCAAAGCTGGCTCTGGCTCCATCTCAGGTGAGGTCAGCAGGCCACCCGGGGCATGGCAGGTGAAGCCGCATCACAGTTGGGACTTAGGTGAGGTGACTTTCGGTCACTTCTAATCCTGGCATTATAAGAAACTGTGAGAATGAGGATGACGGACACCCCGAGAGTTTCCCAAAGAATGACAGGGCCAACCGTGCCCCCCTAACAGTAAGGGTCAGCACACACTACTGCCCTCAGGCCCCACAGGAGCACATTCGTCCTGCAACAAAGAGCACTGAGATTTCTCAGTCTTTCCTAAACTGGCCACCCATGGAACCCTCACTTTTCCAGAATTCTTAATAACATCACAAAAGACCCAGGGGTTCCATAGGAGCACAGTTTGGGAAACATGGGGTTAGCTGGTAAATGGATTGACCTGTGTGTCCCCCACCCTCCCATAAAAAGATACGTTCAAGTCCTACACCCCAGTACCTCAGAACATGACCTTATTGTAAAACAGGGTCATTGAAGATGGAATTAGGCAAGTTAAAACGAGGTCCCGCCGGAGCAGGGTGGGGAGAAGGAGAGTCAGCAGGGAGAATGCCTTGTGACGCCTGGGGCACAGGAAGCCTTGGGCCACTGGCAAGCCACCTCCAGAAGCCCAGGAGGGAGGCGTGGAACAGATTCTCCCCTCCCACCTCTCTGAGGGAGTGTGGCCCTCCCACACCTTGATTTCAGATTCCAGAATGGTGAGAATCTACGGTTCAGTTGTTTTAGGGCACCCGGTCTGTGGCACTTAACGGCAACCTGAGGACACCAAGACAACTAGCCCCAGGCTCTGGCGACAGGGGGACTCTTTGAGCAGTGGTCAGAGATGCAGCACCCCCAGTGCAGATGTGTCCATGCAGTGGGGACCGACCGAGCGCCAAGCATGCAACCGGCCCTGGTCCAGATGCTGAGCCTACAGCAGGGCTTCTCTACCATGGCCTGGTGGACATTTGGCGTCAGATAGTTCTCTGTGGTGGGGAACATCCCGGGCACTGCCAGAAGCTGAGCGGGATCCCTGACCTATCTCTACCCACCAGAGGTCAATAGAAATTTGTCTTAGTTTGCCAGGGCTGCTATGACAAATACCACACTCTGGTTGGCTCAAACCGGAGGAAGTTACTATCTCACGGTTTTGGAGGCTAGAAGCAGGGCTTGCTTTCTCTTGGATCTAGCATTCCGGCACATGTGCATGCTCTCCCTCTCCTTGTGTCTGCTCCTCTGGTTTCCGCTGACCTTTTTTTTTTTAGGAGGTACTGGGGATTGAGCCCAGGACCTCGTATGTGGGAAGCAGGCGGCTCAACCACTTGAGCTACATGCGTTCCTCTTCCGCTGACTTCTGGCTACTTCTGACTGCTGGCCTCTACTTCCGGGCCCAATTCCTTTGCTTTTAAAGACCCCAGTCCGATGGACTAAGGCCTACCCTGATTCTCATCTAAATGAGACTTTCTGAGATCCTATTCACATATGAGTCCATACCCTGACTCGCCTTCACATCTTCCAAGATCCTATTTGAAAATGGGTTTCAGTCCCATGGGAATGTAGTTTAAGACTAGAACATGTCTTTTATGGGGGACACGGTCTAATCCCCAACACACACATCACACCCCAGTTGTGACAAACTAAAACATCTCCAGACATTGCTACGTGTTCCCGGGTGGGGGCAAAAGCTCCCCACAGAGCTCGCCTTGTGGGCAGCACACAAAACGGCATGTGGAATGGGTGATAAGTGATGATGCAAAGTGTGACAGTTTGAAGTTCTTCTGTAGATCCCAAAATGAAAAAGATTATGTTTTTGAACGAATCTATCCCTGTGGGAGTGAGACCCTTTGACTGGACGTCAGTGAGGCATGACTCAGTTGAGTCTCTGCCCTCTTGCTGTGTCTTTTTTTTTTTTTTTTTTTTTTTTTTTAAGAATTAGACTCAAATAAGTCCTCCCTGCACATGGTTCACCAGTCCCTTCTATTCAAACCTACATGTGATGCTGGAGTTTCTTAGGTATACTTCCAGAGACTGGAGCCTCCCGCCTACCTATGTGCCAGGTGTGCATGAAATCTAGGTGGAGCTGCAACTCCTACCCTACAGCTCAATGGACTCATCCAAGTCACCTGGTGAGGAGACAACGATGGG